>OY855911.1:24116043-24141043 GCA_963693305.1 Meandrina meandrites | reverse complement strand
AAACAGTACCACATGAACGTGCTGCACAATAGCTTTTTTAAGACCACTCACATTTTTACTCTTTGACGAAAAAGTATAATTACATTAAAAACGGAAACAAAAAGCATGCGTTCATAGATGCGCTTTTACACTCCCTTTGGTAAGTTAAAAAATGCGCAACTCATTTCAAATCTTTGTGCATGCCCGTGAATCTTCGTAAAAGCCGAACTGTCCTTGGTCATCTTCGGAAATTTTCGGGAACTAAGATAATTCTTGAACAATCTTTAGTCTTTTGGTAATGGTCGACATCACTCACTATCATTTGATCATCCACTTTTTTATGAAGTATAGAAAGGATAAACAGGAGCTACGGTTTTTCTTTCAATCAACAGAGAGTATACGTGGCCACTTCCCGGCAGCTTAAGAGAATCGAGTCAGTGAGCCGATCGCCGATCTTCAATAACTTCTTCGAGACAATCAATGGCGCTAGCATCATACGGGCATTCGGCCAGCAACAACGCTTTATCCGGGACAATTACTACAGGGTTGATGAGAATCATGTGGCATTTTATCCGGGAACCTCAGCTAATAGGTGAGTAATCCAATTTTGTTCATTCCTGTACAAACGTTTGATTAATGTAAAGTTATTTTGTAAAAAGCTAGTGATGCTTGATTCAGTACGGAAGTACAGTTAATCAGTCTTTTTTGCGCGTATTTGTAAATTTTACCAAATTTAAAAACAAATTCACATCATGATAAAAACCTTTGAGTCTTGTCGTTTAAATATCAGCAAGGGTCTTTTTTTTTCCTCTCAGATGGCTTGCTCTTCGTCTGGAGTTTCTTGGAAATCTGATCATTCTTTTCGCCGCCATGTTTGCAGTCATAAGCCGTGACTCGATAGAAAGCGGTGTTGTGGGATTGTCAATCAGTTATGCTCTTCAGGTTTGTGTCCTCCTTTGCATCTCAAGTAACGTGTATTACTTTTTATTAAAAGCTAGGCATGGTATATTGCAATTCCTGAGTTTTGATTGGTTTACCGACCATGGGATATAATCTCGTATAAATATTGCAATTCTTTGGGTGTTTTTAATAAAGCAATTACAGTATTCCACTCGCGCTTGTTGGATATGGGATAATTATACATGTAGATGCTATCTACCATCCCATATCCAATGCGCGCTCCTGGAGTAACTGTTAGGCATAATGAGTTATACAGTGTAACCTTGTCATCATCACTACGGAGCTTGCCTCATGCTTTTCTAGGATAAAGAAAGGAGGCGTTTACTTTTTTGTGTTTGATAAACAATAATTCCGCCAAATCATGCCGTTCCGACTCGGTTTTGAAAATCGTCAACATGCAAAGTTAATCATGTGGTCCGACAGAGATTTAAGTTTCCCTTTGGCAATTCCAAGACGTTTTTTTTCTGTGATCTCGCGAATTCGGGTTGTTTGAGACCCAAATAGAACCGCTTTACTTGAAATGCTGAGCTCACAAACCATAACTATGGTGAAAATTGCCATATTGATATCACTGATATCAGTTTTAAGCAATTGTCCGAAAGCTTTTTGTTTTCATTTTTAGATTACCCATCTTCTGAACTGGATGGTACGGATGAGCAGCGAGCTGGAGACGAATATTGTATCCGTGGAGCGTGTGAAGGAATATTCCGACACAGCTACTGAGGTAAAATCAAACAGCAACCAGTGGACCTTATGCAAAAATGCCTGCCATTGTCTTTTCAGTTGTGTCTCATCAAGTGAAAGAGGCTTGAGGGGGCGGGGGTAAAAGAAATGTGGAACTATTACGTAAGTCAATAACGTACGTACTATTTATCACCGGCCCCGAGGAATTTTTGGTTTTCTCTCGAATCTTAATGTTTCCTGATGCGAAGTCGAAGAAAACATTGAAACCGCGGACTACTTCCACGAGTCCTTTTGGAAAAAGTTGAATGAAGTTTAACATTCGAAATCAATTTTATAACAGTCATCATATAAAACATTGTTTTTTAATAGGCAGAGTGGATCATCCCTGACAATCGTCCCCCAGACGAGTGGCCTGACGCGGGGAACATTGTAATAGAAGAGTTTGACTTGAAATACAGAGAAGGATTACCTCTTGTACTGAAACAGATCTGCTGTGATATTAAACCAGGGGAAAAGGTACACTGATTTACTAATTCGTTGTTCTTTCAGATTCTTTCGAAGATTTGTTTTTCTCGTTCGATTAGTTTTTTTAAGTGTTGGTCAACCGCGCTAAACATTTGATTCCAGTCTCCAGAAGACCACGTTTATTGGGTGTTTCAGTCAGTTGGCTTTGTGTCGGATTTTCTGTTTAAACAAAATAAAATCCACCGTCAATAGAGTGATTTTATTTGACCCGTGAAACAACATAACAGCGTAATAGTCAAAACTAAACAAAAGAAAACGATGCAGTTAGTTTTTATTAGTATCTGAAAGTTTAGTTACTATTTCACGGGTTAAGGTGGGGGTATACCCGATTTTGAGTGAAATTTTAAGAGGTTTAAGGAAGGGATAGAAGAAAGAAAATTATTTTTGAAACACCAACAGACAGTTGTCCCCCACGCAAGAGCACCCCAGGTTGTCAGGGGACTGTTTGGGTGTCCATATACTAATTTTTAACTGGAGCCGCCACTGCTATGTACTAGGAGTTTATTTATTTCCCACTGTTTTGTTTTTAGATTGGTATCGTGGGTCGCACAGGAGCTGGCAAGTCAACGCTTACCTTAGCTTTGTTTCGTATTCTCGAGAGAGCTGGCGGACGGATTATCGTTGATGGTGTTGATATCGCTAAGATTGGACTCCAGGATCTGCGCTCACGACTCACTATCATTCCACAGGTAATGAAAGACATAATAAGGAGTAAATATAGGCATGTGTAGCGTGCAAAAGCAACCACGACGGTCACGACTTTTTATTTACCTTAGCTTGGTTTTGTGTTCTTAAGGTGGGGGTAAAGGTGAATTTGAGTGAAATTTTAAGAGTTTTAAAGAAGGGATAGAAGAAAGAAAATTATTTTTGGAACACCACCAGACAGTTGACCCCAACGCAAGAGCACCCCAGGTTGTCAGGGGACTGTTTGGGTGTCCATCTACTAATTTGTAACTTCAAATTCTAATTTTAAAATTACATTAAATCTTTTATATTTCTTATTTCTCCAAATTTTACTAATCCTTTAAGAAAAACTATCTCTTTTCAAAAATCCCCCAAAATCCGCCAAAAATTTACAAAACACCGCTAAACATAGCTTTGTGGGATGAATAGAGGGTTTTGAGAGTGTTTGAAACGGGAGCGAGATATTCGCATTAAACCCAAGTTACGCGGTGGAAAAACGGGCTTCAGGTTTACCCCCGCCTTAAGAGGACCTATGAAAAAAATGTATTGATCGCAGTGCTGGCGCTAAGATTAGTCTTCAGTATCAAGGCTCGCTACAATTCCACAGGCGCGCATAGCGTGCACAGGGCAGTTCTCCATGAACACTGCACTTCGGTTATTACTGCTCTGTGAGCTCAGTGATTTGTGCATCAACACAGATTCGGTTTTCACTTATTATTTTGTGTATTTTTTTCTGAAGGATCCAGTAATATTCAGTGGAAACCTCCGTCTAAACCTTGATCCATTTGACAGCCACACGGATGAAGAACTGTGGAAAATCCTCGAATTGAGTCATTTGAAGAACTTCGTGTCAGGTTTAGGAGAAGGACTTTTGCATCCTATAACTGAAGAAGGAGGGAACCTCAGGTGCGTTCACTTAAATACCCTTACATGGGGTATCAAGTGCATTTGTTTGATCAGTCTGCGGTTTTGCTGGCGATGTTGCTACGACAACATGATAATGGTGATGTATTATTGTGATAACGACGACAATGGTGACAATGACGAAGACGATAATTTTTGATTTATGAAATCGATGATTATCAAATCGCAATACCATACCGATTCACAGCGGTCAAACGCAAGTTAAAGTCCAACATTACTTGTTTTTCTTCCTTTTTTTTTTTGCCGTCTCGGACTTCCTAAGAGTTCGAAGCGAAATATATGCAAGACTTTTGTGGGAAAACGTTATTAAAATAGCAGTGGTAAGACAAATTATGGGCAGTGCGTCTGATCACTGTTTGACATACCGACACTGTTTCCTCTCCACAGTGTTGGTCAGCGCCAGTTGGTGTGTTTAGCGCGTGCGCTGCTCCGTAAAAGTAAGATCCTGGTTCTCGACGAAGCCACGGCCGCGGTGGACCTGGAAACCGATGAACTCATTCAACAGACGATTCGGCGTGAGTTCGCTGACCGCACAGTGTTCACCATTGCTCACAGGCTCAACACCATCATGGACTACACTAGGTTTGTAATTGAAACTTCCACAATTCAACAGAGTTAGTAGTACAACGGTAATAGAGTTCACGATGCCATTTTTTGTCCAAAAATTGTCGCAATTCCTCTGTTTGTAAACTGGTGAAGTTTCTCATGTAATAGTTAAATATTTCATTATTGCATTGTATTTTCAAGTTTGATACACCAAAGCATACCCGTCCAAATGAGGCACCTTTTTTATGCTCTAGGTATATAAAAGGGTAGGGATTTCACGTGTTGGAGTATACAGTTATATATATATATATATATTTACCAAGTATTGATCCCTGTAGTAATTTGCACTGAAGAAGCCCGAAGGGCGAAACGTTTGCATTAAATATGGACCTGTGAGCAGAATCACCACCCCTCCCTTCCCCCTTGACTCCTTTGTCAGTTATCAAAGGTTCGTCTGTCACTGCCCTATATCGTTATTCTAGTCTTGGACCTGCTTAGCTTCATATGTAAAGGCAGGGCGCGAACTTTCCTGATGTATTTGTGGTTTCTTTTCAGGATCATGGTTCTAGATAAAGGTTTCGTGGTGGAATTTGACAGCCCTGAAAACCTCTTGGCTCAGGGAGGGATATTTTACAGCATGGCGCAAGACGCTGGACTAGCATAGCTGTTTTACTACCTATCTATTCGTATTTTAGAACTGTTAGAGGCAATTTGTGCCAGGGGTTGAAGCAGACACAAGTAACTGGCATTAACTGTGGGAAATCATGTCTGCTTTTAGTTTTATATCAGATTAGGTTACAATACAACCTATCTAGTATTTTTGAGCACGTTCAGTGTTTACGAAACACTAAGTTAAGGGATTTAAGGACATCACTGCCATTTCAGCTTCGACGATAGCGCGGGTCGGCTTAGTTTAAGGAATTGCATATATCTGGCTACAGCATGTACAAAAGGGGGGAGGTGGCCTAGTGGTTAGCGCCTTAGATTCCAGCTTTAGCATGCCCAGCTCTCGTCCTGGGTGGCACAATGTGGTTTTGCGTTCTGGAGCAAGACACCTTTCTCTCATAATGCCCTTCTGACACCCAGCAGCAGTAGCGTAGCAGCTCTTGTTGAGCTTGTAGCTCTACAGGCGCTCTAGTTTACCAGTTGCTATTGTTTTGGGGGCTATGGGCATTGTTCTCTCGAAGGGTAGCGATTTATTCACGTGAGACCTTGCGAGAGCTGCTAACTGGGAACATGTTAGAGTGACCTGGCAAAATGCTCTGTGGTCGGGTTCTGTGGTAACCTGCAATAGATCAGCATTTCACCCTGGAATGGGATGGGGAGAGAGCTGGCAGCAACAGTTCTAGTTGCTTCATGAAACAGTACCGGGATATGTTTTTGCGGTGTAGGTCTCAACTCTATCCCGAGTGCTGAAATTAACCATATAGTAGCAAGTGTAACTGCATACGTTTAAGAGCGTATTCACTCACGTGACCAGCAGCCATATTGGTTTACCTAAACAAAAGCCGACTTTTTATTATTAATTCTCGGTTGGATGGCTTGGTACACTTATATGGCCGCCGTTTCTTTGTTTTGGAACACCAATATGGCTGCCGTGACGTCATGTGAATACGCTCCATTGTTTGTCCAGTACCTGTGTATAGTATATCATTATTTTAAGTTATTAGTGCACATATTTTATTTAGTTAGAATAATATACGCAAATTAATACCAGTTGTAACCTAGAAATATTATAAAGGTATTTACAGCACTTTTAATGTCGCGGGAATACCCTTTCCGAAAGCATACAATGCATGTATTTTAGATATTTACACATACTTACTAAGCTAGAAA
Organism: Meandrina meandrites; assembly: GCA_963693305.1. Taxonomy (NCBI): domain Eukaryota; kingdom Metazoa; phylum Cnidaria; class Anthozoa; order Scleractinia; family Meandrinidae; genus Meandrina; species Meandrina meandrites. Next base: position 24,134,905 of record OY855911.1, on the reverse strand, counting down.
TTTGTACAGCAGTACACTCCACCTACAAAGGTTTGTAAAGTATTTCATTTCTGGTATACGGTAGACTGCCCTTCCTTGCGAACACCTCATTATTATGTCCAAAAGAAAAAACCAGTCGGCATTTCCACAGTTTTTGGCTGGCAAATGTCGGTAAGATTAGCGTCATTTTCTGACATTGCATTCCATGTTATTCTTTGTACAGAACGTCACGAAAATTAACCTCTACGTAAACAACAAGTAACTACGGGGCTCGAAAAACTTGAATACCAGCTTGCCTTTCGAGTGGAAAAATCTCCGTACTCCCTCTCGCTTATATGCTACTCAGCAATTAAAGGACTTGACATTACTTTAAATAAACTAGATTAGTTAGGCTAACAGACAAGTGAATGAAAACGTATCTTCAAATAGTGTCACATGTAACATAAGCATCAACTCGTTTCTTTTCAGCTCATTCCGCATTTTTTAGTTATCCAAACTCTTAAGCCACTGGAGATACAATCTTCTCTACTAACCCTTATGAACTTTTGTAAGCCCAGGGCATATAATCGGGATTTTACGGTACCACTGCAGACTTGTTTGAAAAATGAGAAAGTGACGCATTTGTCAAATTGCAATATTTTAGAGAATTTTTATGAAAAGGTGGCACAATTATAGATGTAATTATAGATTACACAAATAAAAAAGAATAATATAAATATCGTATATTGTAAAATCACTCTCCTATTTAATAGAGATTACTACGAAATGCGACGTTATATTCAGAAACATCCTCTACATCTACAATTCTCCATTGGAGGTTATCTTGTCTCGAAAAATAATTGCCCTTTTCCTTCTCCCTCACTACGCTCGTGCGAACGAAAATCATTTTCCCTCTACAGAACACTGTCGCATGACACCAATTTTGGCCTTTCGGGTGACATGCCACCACGTACATGAAGCCTAGTTTTCACTCCAGATCCACCCAAAAAGTGCCAATTTGTAACTCAAAATGTACATTTTGGGCCTTTCTGGCGAAATGCTTCCGAGAAGATTAAGCCTAAATTTCACTCTAGATCCACAGAAAACAGGGCAAGTTTCTAACTCAAAATGCTCATTAATAGGACCTGATGAAATACCACAGTAGATTAATTAAGCCTAGTCTTCACTCTAGATGCACACAAAGTGAAAGTTTGTAACTCAAAATGTCTTTTTGGCCTTCTGTTGAATTGCCATCGCGTAGAAAGATGCCAATTTACACTCCAAATCCATAATGCCAAATTGTAACTCCAAACGTACATTTCTGGCCTTTCCGTTGAAAGCCCATCAGGAAGATAAAGCCTTATTCCCCCCTCCCCCTGCCAGATCCACAGAAACGTTCCAGTATGTAACTCGAAATGTACAATCTTGGCCTTTCCAGTAAAATGCCATCAGGTACACAGACTTATTTGTCACTCCAGATCCACCAAAAAAGTGTCATGCTGCACTCGAAATGTGCACTTTTTGCCTTCAGTTTGCCTCTAATTCGTACACAAAATCTTGTTTTCATTCCAGAGCCATAAGAAAAACGTCTACCTCAAATACATACTAGGCCTTTGCAGTACATAGTAGGCCTTTGCAGTGAAAAGCCATCACATAGACACAACTAATTTTCACTCCAGATCCATAACCAAGCGTCTGTTTGTAACTGCAAATGTACATTTTTAGCTTTTCCGTGAAATGCCATCACGTAGATAAGGCGTAGCTTACACTCCAGATCCACAAAGAAAGTTCCAGTATTTAACACAAAATGCACATTTTGGCCCCTCCGGTGAAATGCAACCAGTTAGCGAAAGCCTAATTTTCACTCCAGATCCACAAAAAAGTTGCAGTTTCTAACTCAACACTAAGCATGATCTAGCAAAGAAAATTGAAAACAGATCGGTGGGGACTAAAGAAAAGTGAGGTGTCATGGTGACATAATTTTATTGTAACTGTAAGTGTGTCGCCTGTAGAACTATTATTCTGCGAAATTTCATTGGTCTCTGCAGCAAATATCTCCGTACCTAATTCAGATATTTCAAAACGGAAAACGGCATTTTAAATCTATCGCGGAATTCTTTATAATACGACTTAAATTGCAAGGGATGAAAATTTCATCATAGTAGCATTATAACTCAGAATACACATAATTTATTTGGCCTGTCTTGTGAAATGCCACCACGTAGATAAAGCATAATATTTACTTCAGATCCACAGACAAGCGGCAGTTTTTAATTATAAATGTCCATTTCTGCCCTTAAATTCCATCACGTAGATAGAGCCTAATTTTCACTCCAGATCCACCAAAAAGTGGCAGTTTGTAACTCAAAATGAATATATCTGGACTTTCCGGTAAAATACCACCACCTAGAAAAAAATTCTCAGTCTCTAAATCAAAATGTTTACTTTACGCCTTTCCGATGAAACGCCACCACCTACAGAAAATTTCCACTCTAGATCCACAAAAAGTGAACTTTAATATCATCTACACTACAGATCCATAAAACAGTGCCAGTTTGAAATTGGTGGGCGTTTTTCAGAATCATGGGGTTTGCTGGCAGAGTTCTTCGTTTGTGCCAAGGCCCCGCCGGCTAAGAGAATTCGAAGCGAAGGGCTATGGGGACGTTCACCGCGGTCAAACGTGTGAGGTTGTTTCTGTTTTCTTATTTCGAGAGAAATTATTCACGTTGACGTGAAAGCATTAGTAATGAATGTAAAATAGCTGCCTAGGGTAAATATATAGATTCTTCACTTTTAAAATGTTCCGCACCCGAACAAAATTGCTTTGACAATGGCGCCGACACTATCCGAATTTCGCCGTTTTCAAACACTTTTTTAGTAAAGTTCCAAACAATTTAGTAAATCAGGACAAAACTTGAAAAACTTTGAACAGTGAAAATGAAAAAGAAAACTTAATCTTTGAAGTAGTTTTCTTGTTTTTTGCGTTTTACCGTGATGAAATGGGGACGAGAATGTAGCTGTCCGTCATAAGCAAGTGCCATTTTACAAGGATATAAAAAGAAAGAAAGACACCATTTGGAATTATTTACGCAGGACCCATTAAGATAAGATTTGACTGGTCGGGACAGTTTGTTTCTTGTACGTTTCTTGTGACCCAAAGATTGCGTGACGAGCCGCTTCCCGCCAAAATGTGACGTCATTACACTAAAACCCAGTCTCTGAGACAATTGCTACAAATTTCGAATCAAAACAGAACACTCCCATGTCCTCGACCTCCTCATCAGTCACAGCTTTCGAAGTAGCTTTCAACGGTTAGTAAACGCTGGAAAGGTTAGTGCACCTAAATACATTTGAATACACGATTTCGATAACTAAAGACGTCTTGTAAATAGCCATTCGTAAAGCTGTTAGAGGAGATCATGCTCTCGTTTGCTTCGCCGCTGGAAATCTGCATAACATAAAATTTATGCGGTGAAATGTTATCTCAGCTCCTGTCAATGATAATTATAATACACTGCTCAGATCGTAACCTTGAGTCCAAAATTGTTAACCTTTCATACATACTTTTTAGTAACTGCCATTTTCCACTGAGCGTGGCTGACAAACTAGTACAGTTCAAATGCTATATTTGCATGTAAGCTCCAGAAGCTTGCATTGTAATCCGTCGCAGTTTTAATTATATTTCATTTCAGAAGATCTCTTTGCAAATTATGTTTATGATGTTTATATTTCGTTGAATTTGTTTGTGCAGTATTTTGTAACGGACCAATATTTCTCTCTTCGTAAGCTTATTCTATAACTATGCGTGTTCTTGATTGAGTTTCCACGCAGTCATCTAGCTCGAAGCTACATGGTGAGACAAAAGCTTGTCAGGGAACCGTGACTCATCATTTTAACCCACTTAATAAATTTGCCCTGTCGTGTTTAATCTTTTGAGTTGTATTGAGTCCTACTGGAAGCTAAAAGAATAAATTGAATTGCCCTTGTAACCTATTAATTTGCAGTCAGATCAGTAATCATTTTATGTCATAGAACATATGAAATATGCTATTTATAGCGTGCTTAAATTTAAAATAACAGTCAAAGGCAGGGCCTTTTTCCAACTTTAGGCATGTTTACATTTACACAGTTAGTAGAACAAATATTCAGAGCTAGAGGAGGTATGTAGGCCCAGTTGGGGGTCAAGGGTACCCCTTGGGATTTGTGCAAGTGGATTCTGTTCTAATTACTGATTGACCGTTATTGTAACATGTACATGTGAATGTATTCTTAAATCAATGAAATTACATGCATACTTTGTATGACTTCCCATTCTATCTTTTAGACCTAATATAACCAATGAAATTTGAAACTTTATATAATTTTTTTCAGATCTCATTTTTTGGGATCATTTTAGCTACAAACAGATATATTTCCGATACTATCTGCCAACTCATCAACATGTAGTTGGCAGGCAGGCCGCCAATACTCGACCAACATATGTCAGTCGATATTGGTTGAGTAGCGACTGATATGTCGGTCGATATGCAGTCAAGAGTTGACTGATCATATCGGTTGATACTCGGCCTTGCATCGGTCGATATGTTGGTCAATAGTGTTGGCTGACAGTGCCTACATGATCCATTTTTTTTGTCTGTTATTTCATACCTGAAGTGGTATTTGATCACATAATTTTATTCTATTAATCTAATAGATTTCTTTGTGATTACTTTTGCTGGGTGTGTAACACCTAGAGGTTATTTAACCCTCCTGTTTTTTAGGCTTAACAAAAACAGATGATTTCAATATATTTTAAACATATACAGTTAATGCTGATAAAACTAAAGGTACATGTATTATTTTTTATTGTTATTTTTCCATTGCATCTGATTGCCCTTAATGCTTTTAATTTAATATATTTTCGTGTAAAGGCCTTTATCCTGGGGAGTGAGAGTACTGATGGTGTAATATTTAACGCTGACTGTGATGATGGAAGAACAGGCCAAAAAGGATCTGCTTGTTATAGCAGTGTCTGCTCATGACCCCAGTCAGGATGATGATCTCAATACTCAAGAGGCTGTCGACACCGCTCCTGATGTTTCCGCCCAGCTGTCTGTAAAGAGAGGCGAGAAGTTTGAGGTGCTAGGGAGGGATGTGGACTGGTGGCTTTATGTTAAGCACGTTGGCAGTGGAGAGAAAGGATACATTCCTAGCACATGTGTGGTGCCGCTGAAAGATGACTTGACCCATGAAGAGTAAGTTCAATTGAAGAGAACACCTCTTGACGACTTGAGAGTGGACACTTTGTCGTGATCCAAGCCACATACATTCATACAAACACTGTGTATATATTTTTAACTGCCATAAACGGACTCTTAATGTGGACTTTTTTTTCCAGCCAATACCGTGGTGTCACTGAAAGGGGATTCTTAAGTTTTGAATAGAAGTCTCGGATCAAGGGGCTAAATGTTTCTATGGGAGGGGGGGGGGAGGGTTCAGAGATTTGTTTTTACTCAGGTAGGGAGAGGTATAGTAATCATTAGTAGCTTGTTTGGAAAGTGATGAGCATAAACTAAGGTTTTTGAGTCGTACTTTGAAGGGTTGACAATACACTAAGGTCTTTGAGTCGTACTTTGAAGGGTTGACAGTACATTCATTATTTGTTTCATTGGAAAGTAGTAAAATAATTACTAATCAAATTAATTAATAATAATATAATTATTAAATTGTTTCTTAGGGATGAAGAGTTGGAGCATAATGTTGAATTGACAGCAGCCTTGGTCAATTCACAAGTTGATCTTAAGTTCTTTCCTGAGGCTCCTGCTGAGAGAGATGTTGCAAACAGGGTAACATTTAATTATTAATTTTTATCATGCATGAATCAACCATTTTAATTTATTCTCTGAGTAGACTGTTCACAGCCCTCTATTTTTTCGTGTTTTTTTTTTTTTTTCGATCAATGAGCGCGCGGTGAGAACGACTAGAAAACTGGACGCCAGCGCAAAACGGAAGAAGCAAGGGGGTGGGGGGCGGGGAGCGAAAAAAATAGAGGGGCTGTAGACATCTTTGAAAATATTGAATTTCCCGTTTCTCCAGAAACGGAAAATTCCCATTGGTTGAAAGGTGGCAAAAGTGTCATGACCTTGACAACGGCCGATCATGATTGCTTGCAGGCGCGTCTTGCGGTTCGCTCGAGTTGTCATTGCTGTGTTTTGCGATGGATCGATAATCTATTGGAACGCTCGTTGGAGAGATTTCCAAACGTTTCGTCTCTCAAAGACAAGCAGAAAGAGGCCGTTCGCCACCTTCTCTGTTCGAAGGACGTAGTTGGAATTTTACCGACTGGTGCCGGATGTTATGACAAAACAAATGCAAGAAGACGGGAATGTTGTTGTTCTTGTTGTAGCGGTACTACAGTCAAAAGAAATGAACCTTCTTGCTTGAGGCTGCTTTGACGGGTTTTGCTTGCGTTGTTCAGGATTCTTTGGCGAATCAATTTGCTGGCATAACTTTTGCTTCGGCGAAGACGTGCGAGGCGAACGTGACATTCTTTTGAATCACTCGTCACGATCAACTTTAGGAGATTTTACGCCATCTATCGGTCGCGCTAGAGATTACTTTATAAATTCAATATTGCTTGCTGCACTTCTAGTTGTAGATGCACAAGATGAACACACTCTACTAGAACGAAATTCGTCTGCTTGCCCTGCAATTCCCAAATCGACCAACACGTCTGCCAACTTTCGCCGTAAAACACCTTCGCGTTTTGGCCTCACGACCCTCACAAATAAATTTTCTGTAGAGATGTACGATGTCTTGCCGAAGTTCCCCAAACGAATTGCCAAGGAACACCCGCATATTCTGCAAAAATCGGAAGGAACGCTTGATTTGGCTTTCTGCCTCTTGTTGGAATTTAAATTTATAAACAAGCACTTTACCGCTCAATTTTATTGGTTCGAGTTAATTGAAAGGTCAAGAGGCGGAGTTGTAAATTACAAGGCGATGACAAGGGGAGGGGTCTAAAACTTGCACTTTTATTCAAAGATGTCTACAGCCTCTCTATTTTTCTTTCGCTCGCTTCGCTCGCTTCCCGCCCCCTCCCTCGGCGCGCTCTCGCTTCGCGCTCGCTTTTTTTGCTTTTTTGCGTTGAAAAATCGAGAGGCTGTGGACAGTCTATTCTCTGAGAGACCTTCTTGATCAACAAGTTCATCTTTTTATTGCCTTACAACAGGATTCATGTCCCGAGGAAAAGGCCAACATCTTCTCAAAACTGACTTTTTGGTGGCTAAATGGGTATGTCTGATTGTTGGCATATCTTTTGGTATATTTCTGTATTTTGCAGTGAGGACGTAACATAAGTTGATATTTAATCAAGCGCTAGATTGATGCTGAACAGCTACAATTTTGGAGAAAACCGGTCAACTGACATGTAGATTGTGTACATTTACGCCTACTTTTTAGAAGTCGAGTGTGTCCAGTACTCCCTTGAAGAAAGAAAAAAATTCCTGTCCCTTGTTTAAATGTTGAATGTTGTCTTTAATGGACTGGTATAAAAATATAAAAATAGAGCAAATTAAGTTCACATTTGGACCCGAGCAACTCTGATAAGAGGGGAATGGGAGAGGAAGTAGTAGAGAACAAAAAAAGTAAGTGCTAATTAATGGCAGCAACTACTCTCAACAGGTTTGTCCAATATTATTATCATTTTGTTATGATAGTACATAATTAAGTTGTTTTGAAACCTTAGGTTTTTTTTAAATGAAAACAGTTCCCACCCAACTGCGATCACATCCCAACCCAGACCACAACACTGGCACCGTTATGGCCTACAGATCAGGACCAGATCTTTGCCATATTTTTTTTTTTTATGATTGAGTCTTAATCATGCTGTTTAAACCTTTTAAGCTAGGGGCCTTATAAATATCAAGTGAAGTAATTGACTGTAGTAACGGTTACGCTGAGAAAAAAAAAGGGATAACCCCCTGACAGTGGGGGCAGCAGCTGTAGTGTCCCTAGTAAAGGATATAGATGTGGTATCAGTATCAGAGTCATCCCCTGAGCTTTGCAGAATCATACTTATAGTAATTGTAGGCTCTTTCCTTCCTGCTTGTTTACAGGTTGATTCTTAAAGGATTTAAGAGGCCTTTGGTGGATGATGATTTGTGGGCATTAGGCAAAAGTAACAAGTCACTCACTATTGTTCCTACGTTTATGGAGAAATGGGCCAAGGAGGAAGAACGATGTGCCATGTAATGTCAGGGTTTGATTGTTATCGATGTTTTCACACATGTCAAAATTCAAATTCAATCTTGTTACTGCATGCAGTTTTTTGAAATACATCCTTACAAAAAAATGAAGAAATTCATATGACAATCATTTAATAAGGCCCCTTCTTGTTTAAGCTCCTTTCCCTTCCCGTCCACCTTTTCAATGCACATTACAAAAGCAAAAAGCGACAGACTATACACCCAGGCATGAATTCACATGCGGTACTTGCATTACTTGCTCTCCAAGCAGATTGCATTTAATAAGAACACACATGTTGTACTTGATTCATCCAAGTTAAGTGTGCAAAAAAGGAATTGTCACTCCCTCTGTGTTAAGCCCCCCCCCCCCCACCCCTTTCATACAAGCTGGAAATAAATAAGCACCCCTCCCACCCTCCCCCTCCCCCCTCCCCCCCCCCTCTGAGAGATGTTTTAAGTACATTCCTGAAATAATTTTCTAGTGGAAAGAGATGCCCCTTGGAAGAGCAGCAGGAACAGGAGACATCAAAGTTGAATGAAGGAGAAAATGATGAAACAAAAGTGGAATTTGTTTCAAAGAAGCCTGAAAAGAAAAAGGACAAGAAAAAAGAGAAGAAAGCATCCTTACTCCGAGCCATGGCCTACCAGTTTGGGCCACAGTTCTTGGTTGGAATGCTTCTGAAAGTTATATATGACACAATTCAGTTTCTTCAACCTCAGTTGATGAAGTAAGTTGGATTTTAAATGCATGGTTGGAAGGACTAAAAATATTGTAGAATGTGCACAAAGTTTCACCAGCCAGCATAGGACAACAAAGTCATGTATTACGTAAAATGTGAAATACCTGTTATGTGTGCTATCTGCACACATTGCATGCCTATAAGATTCCTGATGTTTGCAAGGGTTAAATCAACATCTAGACATTATCTGGATGCATTGTGCTTTCTGCACACATTGAGTGGCCGAGCGCGGTTCTTGCTCTGCACGGGATTTATTTTTCGTTGTATTTGTCATTTTTTTGTCGGTGAGCAGACACATACCTCCCCTCAGCCAAATCACGATCGGGATGGGATGTTTATTTGCTAAAAGCTGTTGAAACATTAATGTACAGATAAGCCAAAATTTATATTTGTGTCAAAGGAAACCAAAAAATAATAGTCCATTTTTATTAACAGTTGGTATTTTAGAGCACCGAAACTGTTAACAAGCGTCTTAAGCTGCATATGGCTAGAATGGAAATGGATTTCAACTTGAAAAGTTTAGCTAAACTTTTCAAGTTGTTTCTGCATGTCTACAATAAATAGATAATTTTAGCCATAGTTAGATTTCTATCCACATATTAAGGTTATATCTTCCTTTAGATGTTCAACGGTAATGATTTTCATGGGTATAGTTGCCTACCACTAATTTCAGAACAGTTATATAGTAGACCAAAAATCTGCGACATCCCCGTGACAGAGCTCCTTTAAAATACCTCAAGCAATGGAGCAAAACAGTCTACGTGTATCATGTTAAGGGTTAGACTGCGAGCAGTCTCTCTTTTGCTGAGAAATCGACGAACGGTAAGCGGCAAAGCCGCGATCGGCAAACAGCGGGGGCACCAGCCACAGCGAAAAGAGAGACTGCAATGGTTTCATATTAAACTTCTGATGCCCGGCACACTGGTGACAGAGTGATTTGATTGGTCGGTTTTTGATACGATGACAGGAATCTGTCAGTGACCTCATTTGAATACCTACAGCGCGCGCCAAATTTCGGTAAACAAATATGGCTGCTTCTGTCGTGGACGTTTTACAACGTGTATGCACAGCCAGAGAATTTGCGCGGAGTGAAGTTAAAAAAGGAACAGGAGCAAGCCGTACTCACTCTTATTGAGAAGAAAGATGTTTTCGCAATTTTGCCGACGGGATTTGGTAAAAGCCTCATTTACCAAAGCTATTGTGCTGCAAAAAATGCTATCGATAGTGTGATGCCAGCCGTGATTGTCGTCGTCCCGCTTCGAAGTATTGCCGAAGAGCAAGTCAGAAATTATTATTTTCTTTTTCCTGGCCGGACTTTCCCTCTTGCTGTTTCTGTTCGAAAAAGGGATGCAGGCGATTAAGTTCTTGTCGAATAAAGCAAATCAACAGCTCCGCGTTTCTAACTTTGATGGCACGATTTCTGCACACACGAGAGGAAAGCGTATCACTCTGCAGAACTGAAAATCCAAGTCTTTCAAGAATAGAGTTCAGTGAAGGCCTTTCTTCTCCTTTTCGACACGACACATTAAAAATATTTTCTGTGCTGATATATGATGTCTTGGGCTGTCGCTCTCCAGAAAGCTCGCCAGAGATGTTTTTCGAGGGAAAATTCCCATAAATTGTTTTAAACGAGCATTTACACAGACGGCAAAAATCAGAAAGACGAAGAACTTTTGTTCTCCCTGTTTAAAACAGGTTTCTTTGGCGTAGCCGAGAACCGCTCATTGCATCTTCGACATTTTCGTAGACTGCGGTCATCGACTAATATTTCGCGGGAAAATTTGACGCCGAAGTATCATGTTCCAAAGTAGGCGTAGGTGCCAATGATGTATCTGTCAAATCGCATCAGAAGTTTAATATGAAACCATTGCAGTCTCTCTTTTCGCTGTTTGCCGATCGCGGCTTCGCCGCTCTCTCATCGCGGCTTTGCCACTTACCATTCGTCGATTTCTCAGTAAAAGAGAGACTGCTCCCAGTCTAGTTAAGGGTGGATTGTTCCCTCTGATCCTGTGGTCTGTTGTCATTTTCAGCATGTTAATCTCCTACACCCAGGACAATACTCAAGAGACATGGAAGGGTTATGTTTATGCTGTTGCTATGTTCATTGTATCAGTGTGTATATCTGTCATAAGCCACCAGTATTGGCAAATTGTTTTTGTTCTTGGAATGAGGATACGGACTGCAATCATTGGAATGGTTTATGCAAAGGTACACAGTACAGTTGTTTAATTTAAGAATATTGGTTTCAGTCCCCATTTTTCTTTCATTTTTACAACCGCATTTTTTGTCCCAAACAAAAGTTTACTTGGCCTCAGATTTTCGTAATAAAATTATAAGAGCCGGCCCTTACTGGTAAATACAGCAATGCCTAGCCACATATTTGTGGCCCGTAGGTAGAAGTCTTCTATTGTACAGTCTAATAAATCTTGTGTATGCTTAGTGAACATCAATCTTATGTGTCATCCTTGAGTAGCAGTTTATTTTCTTGTTAGTGTAAAATATTTTTCCTTTCAATAGGCAACTTTGTTTTTACTTTTGAGATGTTTCACCCTGAAAATTGAAATTAACTTAGACCTATTGTTTTTATGAGGGTAACACATATATATCTAACAGTTTGAAGACTAAGAAGCCTGTGACCCATAGACTCCTGATCTAATTGGAATTAAGAAAATTAATGTCTGTTTTTGTGGAGCCGGGAACCTGAGAACTTGGAGTAAGTAAATACCTTTGGAGCGAGGGCAAATATGATGCTGGGCCTGGGATTTGACCCTGGACCACATTGGTGAAGGCGAGTGCTCTTACCACTGCGCAACCCCTGCTACTCCAATAGGGCTTCATCTAGCTCATTAAACCGCTCCGTTATATAATATTTCTTAATTACTGCACTCGGTCCATTTGCAATGACCTTGAATTGAGCCAACTATTTTCCTGTCCTTCCCTCCTACTCAGTCAATAAGACCATAGAATGCTCAATTGCTTTTGTCGACTGTCTCCGTACTCATTGATTTGCCATAACACTAGCCAATAATTTAGTTTGTGCAATGTATGTCACTTAAACCTGTAGGCACTTGCACTGAACAGTAGTGCACGGACAGAATCCACAGCTGGTGAGATGGTAAACCTGATGTCGGTGGATGCACAGCGTCTTATGGACCTCACAACTTACTTGAATGTCCTGTGGTCCTCACCTTTGGTCATTCTGATCGCATTGTATTTTTTGTATGATGCAATGGGTCCATCTATTCTGGCAGGTGTGGGAGTATTGATTCTGTTAATTCCTGTCAATCTTGTGGTCAGCAGGATAGCTCGAAAGTTGCAGGTGAGATGATATTCTTTTGCTGCAATATGGCAAAATTCTGATGTCATTTTCAGGTGGGACATGGAGGTGGGTTTTGTCATTTTGTCACAGTCAGAACATTTTCATCCAATGCAAAGATCAACTTAACACATGACTTGCTTGAATCTCTTTCAGGTGAAGCAAATGGAGGCAAAAGACGCGCGCATTAAAATGGTGAATGAAATCCTAAGTGGAATTAAGGTACAGTTGATAAGAGGAGTATAATGTACTGTTAATATAGAGGTTTTGCATGGCGGCCATGTTGCCTGGCAGGAATCAGTAGAGAAAATGATCTGCATCAGAACGAACATTTTTTCCCATAGGAAAAAAATCTCTTGTCCCTGCGTGCAACATGGGTGCCGTGCAGAACCTCTATTCCCTCCTTGAAACTTGGTAACCTTGAAAAATTAGGGTGGGTATACACACATTGTATAGTGGAGCTCCCTTACCTAAGGAAAATTGGCTAGCCCATTGAGCTGAATAATAATTATTGGTTATCACCTGATTGTCCTTACGACGGTCCATCCGTATGTCCATATGACACTTCAACTGCACATCTGCAAGCCGAGCCTATATGGAATTGATCGCATAGAACAAAATGAAGTCACCACGGCCCACCATTACAATTTTCAAGACAGTGTGTTTTTCTTTCTCATTTTAAGATCAAAAGAAACCGTTTTGAGCTCAACATGTTTCATTTGAATTGTCACACACAAGCCAGGGATCAAATTCATCAGCTGATTTAAAGATCCAATGCTAGTAAGAAGGGAGATCAATATCTGAACTCTTGCAACAAGGGCATGCCTATGCACCATCAAGGAGGTTATAAATTATGCCAACCAGATAAACTAATCAGCTCGTGGATAGTGCTTTTTGCTTTTATGCTATGTAACAGTTTTAATGTTCTCTGTTCTCTTTTTCAGGTCCTTAAACTCTATGCCTGGGAAAAGTCCTTTATGAGCAAAGTATCTGAAATCCGCCAGCGTGAATTACGACAACTAAAGAACGCTGCATACTTAAATGCATCTTTTTCCTTTACCTTCACATGTGCCCCTTTCATGGTAAGAGTTTATTTTTATTTGTTTTTATTTGCTCATTTGTCTTGTTAGATTTATGCAGCTTAACCAGAGATGACCATAAATAATGCAACTGGCACTCATCATTATCGTGCGTAGCACTGCAGTCGTTTCCTTTCCAAGCGCACAGAGTGAACGAAGGGAACTGCGAGCGATGAAGTGCACCTCGCTCTCTTGCTTACACGTTTGTTTGTTTGCTCCACGCCCTTAGAAAGAAAGCGACAGCTTTGCAGGCTAATTACGAAATCTTATAGTTCTCTTTTTGTAGAATGTTTTACTGGCCGTCCTAAATGAATAATAAAAAGCAGGAGATAGAAGATATTACGTTCCTTTATTTTCAAGATTAACAGGACCACTTGATATCATTTTCTTTCAGGTTGCTCTTGCAACGTTTTCTATCTATGTCCTAACTGGAAATGAGCTGACAGCCAACAAGGCATTTGTGGCTTTGTCACTGTTCAACATCTTAAGATATCCTATTACCATGTTTCCAAATGTTATCATCAGTATGATACAGGTCAGTAATATAGTTTTCTAAATTTGTTTTAAGGTGATTGGCGATGGAGTCGGAATCGTGATCAGATTCGCGCGGAGCATTACGATCTAGTACAAATCAAACCGATGGAGTCGTAAGCAGAGTTTCTGATTGCGCTTATGTCTTCGTCGCTTATGATCTGGTGAAATCTAGATTGTCGAAGTCGCAAGGAGAAAGGAAAAACTCGGAGAGCCTGAGAGCTAGCATTGGATTAATTTGGTCTTCTGTTTTTGCTTGCGGCTCCGACAATGCAGTTTATCACTAGATTCGTAAGAGCTGTTACGATTCCAATGACGACTCCAGCTACGAATAGTGAAAACTAGCCTTAAGGCTACCTCTTTTACTTAGACAATTGCCTATCTCAAGGTTTTTTTTAACGTTTTTTAGGGTCAGGTGTCCGTCAACAGGATCAGTAATTTTCTGAATCTTGAGGAGCTGGATCCGAATAATGTTGAAAAGACAATGCCTGAGCATAGTAAGTTAGCAACAGATTGCACTGGTTCTTTGTGTTACCGTACCCAAATTCGCAAGTAGCCAATCAGAAGTGCGATCTACTGTCCTGATATCCTACGATATTAAGTCACTGATCTAATATGCCACGATATCATGGTCACTTTAAAGTAAAGAAGTGTTACCGTACGATGGGTTAAAAAGAGCTTTTACCAATAAAACAAAACCTCGTAATTTGTGTTTAGCTGGTGTTTACCGGTCGTAAACAGAACCTTCCAGATTTTTGGCTGTACGGTTAATACCTTATCTTGCCTTTTTTGGTACACTTCGGCAGCATATAAGACTCGTTTGGTCTCGCCATGGTTATTTTGGCTTGACTGCGTCTCGCCAAAATACGGCCATGGCTCGACCAAACTCGCCTGATATGAGGTACCATTAGTTTTCATTGTCGCTTGAAGATTTCTGCCCGCAATTATTTTATGAATTTATTCGTGTACGCCACTTGCCAATCTGTTCTTTATGCGGGAACATATGACATCAAAATATAATGCATTTTCGTATTATTGTAGATTGTCAAGATTGCCGTTGAGGCAAATGCAGAGCGGTGTTTCAAAGCTTGAAGCGATTTTGATTAACTTTGTACTACAAAACCAAAGTTATCACTCTGGCAAGTCACAAAAGACACGGACCATCCAGAGAACCAATCAAAACTCGAAGCAAATATTTGTAGCGGACGCCAAGCGCGGGAAAGCGCGTGCGAACGAGTGACGATTGTTTTTGGTTTTACTTCTTATTGGTTCAGAAAGTGGCGAAAAAAATTACTGAACTAAGTAAAGACGCGTTTACACAGCACACAAACACGAGCTCGAACACGGCCAGTGCGACTTTCCGCGTGACTTTCCGCTGGAAAGTTCGAATGAATCACCGTTGATACACAACGCGGTAATCGAAGCTGTGACAATCGCTACAAGGGCAACTTTTCCTGATTTTTGGCATGAAATTGTAAAGTTTGGACTGAATTCCTTTAGATTGTCTACCAAAACATTAACACTACTTGCCCTCGTTTTCTATGAGCAATACTGCGCCTCGTTGACTGTTCCCTCGTAGAAAACTCCAGCTTGTATTCTAACTGCTAGGTAAAGGGCTCTACCCTCGAGTGATTTGTCTATATGATACGCTAAGAAATCTACAGTTATCGCGAAACTAATTTGTTCAAATAACGTCGATTTTCTTTAAATTGCGGCAGTGCTTTCAAACTCACTGAAATCATATAGGAGTTTAACCTTTTTGTTCAAATTAATTATAACTTTTGTTATTAAATGTATGAAGTTACATAAAAATTACTAACGTTAACTTACTTTTCTGTGGCTTATAGTCAGTTCACAAGCCATTCATGTTGAAGATGGATCTTTCAGTTGGGATAAAAAGGAAAGCCCTGTCTTGCAAAAGTAAGTTTCTACAAACGAAAAAAAAAGACATTATAAAACAACAACCATCTTATTTTCCGCAAATACTGCCATTTCGCATTGCCATTTTCCGTCTTTGTGCAAACTGTGAGAGAGCAAAAGCTGATGATTACTCTTGGTATGGCTAGCCGTCACCTCATCTTTTACTTTCCTCACTTGTTTTGTTCTGTATAATTCATGTAGCATCAATATAAATATTCCAAGTGGTTCACTCGTCGCAGTTGTTGGTCAGGTTGGATGTGGAAAGACCACTTTGCTCTCCGCACTTCTCGGGGAAACGGAGAAGTTGTCGGGCAAAGTTTATGTCAAGGTAAGATTTTTTCACAGCCTCAGTTTTCAGTCCTGTAGAAAGTGATTGTTTTCAAATTCTCTTCTTTCACCAATTCAAAAAGTCAGGTTAAGTATGAGTCCATTATTTTGATATTTTCAAGGAAGGCATTTTCACATGCTTACAATGAAACTGATAGGATGTAAACTGTTGTAAACTTGTGAAAGATGTAAAAATTAATCATGCCACAACCGTGAGACAAAGAAAAATCTGAATCCCCGAAGGGAATCGAACCAACGACCTTCTGTCCACCGAGCTACCGCAGAGAGACTCATGGTGATCAAGGCCATCTACTAAGTTCGTATATGACAAGCGTCCTTCAAACTTGTTTGCTTGAATTAGGTAAATACCAAAAAGAGACAAAGGCAAATATAAGCTAGATAAGCTAGGCACAGCGGCCATGCGTGCACATGATTTTTCCAACAAGATATGTTAGTTAAACGACTGTTTCATTGAATCAGCGTTTGTGTAGTTCTTGCTTACGTTTTAACGGACGTCTTTCTCCAAGTTTGCTAACTTCCCAGCTTATCTAAGAAACTAAGATACCTACATATCATCGTGTATTCCGTTTGTTAGCATGTTGATTGTTTCGTTGGCATCTCTGCCTAGTACAGTACTTCTATTGTAGAATCGCTGTGGCATTGGGCAATTTATCAATTTATCTTTGGTTTTCAGGGGTCTGTGGCTTATGTCCCTCAACAAGCTTGGATACAGAATGCTACTCTCAGGGATAACATTCTGTTTGGAAGGAGTTTTGATCCTAAACGTTACTGCAGAACAATCAGTAACTGCGCTTTGAGGACTGACTTGGATATTTTACCAGGAGGAGATATGACCGAGATTGGAGAAAAGGTACGAAGCTAAAGTATTCTGATGAAACCAGAAGACAAGCCACCCGTGTTTTGCCCAGAAAGTACAGATAATGATATCCATGGCAAACCTGAGAGCAACTACCAGACACCTTTTGATAGAATCAGTGAAAATACGCGCCAATCCAAATTCTTATAAAGACAAAAAATAGGCAGCTTGTCCAGAGTGGTACAGAATAGCACACCACAAGCATGCATAAAGCTAAACGTAAGATAGAACAAAATACCCCGTATGAAACTCCAATGCGTTTCACCATCTTCGAGAACCGCCGACTAACATTTCCCAGTGTGAATTATTCTATTTAGCCAAATAAAAATCCAACTGCAAAGAAACAGTGGACCGGCGAGTGATCAAACTGCTGAACTGACGAGCAAAAAAAATCGACGAACTGACGAGCCGATCAACCGACAAGCAAACAAACCAAGATTTCAACCGAACGGCCTACCTGCAACTGTACACGAACCGATGAATCGCCGAACCGACGAGCAAACAGACCAACAAACCGAAGGGCCTACCCGCAACTGTACGCGAACCGATGAATCGCCGAACCGACGAGCAAACAGACCAAACAAATCAAAGGGCCTACTAACTGTACACGAACCGACGAATCGCCGAACCGACAAACAAATAGACCAACAAACCAAAGGGCCGACTAACTGTACACGAACCGACGAACCAACAAACCCACAAACGGCCAAAACCTGTACGTGTTTATTTAACTGGTCTATTTGTGACATCTAGGGTATTAACCTGAGTGGCGGTCAAAAACAACGTATCAGCCTGGCACGGGCCATGTATTTTGACGCTGATGTCTACTTGTTGGACGATCCACTGAGTGCTGTCGATTCACATGTGGGAAAACACATCTTTGATAAAGTGATAGGACCAAGAGGAAAGCTTAGAAAGAAGGTATGACCCAGCAAGTGTATGATATTGCATTTGGGGTTATTTTCGTTTGTAATCTCAACTTGTCTTACAACTTTGTTCCCAGACTCGTATCTTTGTTACTCATGGGGTCGGATTCCTTCCTCAAGTGGACCAAATCATTGTTTTGCAAGATGGAAGAATATCAGAGGTACGTTTTATGAAGTGTAGATTAACTTGGACTCTCATAATTCCCAAGTGGTTCTTACTTGACTTCTAAGTGTGTGGATGGAACAATAGCAAGGAACTATTCGACGGATCGAATGAATAAGCACGTGTTGTAAGGCGCTGACATGACCCAGGAGGTCAAGACAGCTGTCAGCTGTCAGTGGATGGAAGTTGTTCAAGCATTCCTCCATCATTTCTGAATTTAAAGGCCAATACGAAACAGTAGCAGGCGCGGTGGCCTAATGGGTAATGCGCTGGACTCCAGATCGAGCGGTCTGGGTTCTAGCCCTGGTCTGGGACATTGTGTCGTGTTTTTGGGCAAGACACTTAGTTCTCATAGTGCCTCTCTCCACCCAGGTGTATAAATGGGTACTGGGAATTTACTGCTGGAGGTAACCCTGCGATGGACTAGCATCCTATCCAGGGGGAGTAGAAATACTCCTAGTCGCTTCGTGCTACGGAAACTGTGAAAGCTCCGGCCTGATGGGCCATGAGGCCCGAATGTAGACTTAACCGTACCTTTACATTACAAAACACACCACAGGTCTAACGACCATGACTACTAAAGATAGTACCGAGCTAAGTTTCTAAAGGAAGATTGCTGCCATTGGGTGAATTAAACCCTTCTGTTCTCACTAGAAGGCTTCACCTTTGTAAACGGTACTCTGAATGAATGGTTTAAGCAAATGGTTAAAATGTTTTTTTTTTGGGGGGGGTGGGGGGGGGATGGGGAGGGGCTGGTTTGGAGGTGATTGTTCTGTGCTTGGCCTGTGGTATGTGCTGTT
>OY855911.1:23886043-24111043 GCA_963693305.1 Meandrina meandrites | reverse complement strand
GCTCTTGTTAAGCACTTAAAAAAATAACCAGAAGCACAATCCTTCACGTTTTTCTTTTTACTTTTAGATTACCAATACACTTAACTGGATGGTACGAATGAGCAGTGAGCTGGAGACGAATATTGTATCCGTTGAGCGAGTGAAGGAATATTCCGAGACTCCCACGGAGGTAAAATAACAATAATTATTTATGCAGGATGACTCGAGTAAACATTTGCTACTTATTAACCGATCGCGAGGGCTGTTGTGGTAGAATATCACCCGAGATGGCTCTCTATACCGCGCTGTTGGCCGCATTTTGTCTCTCAGCCGGGCAGTTGAGGTAAAAAGGTAAAGACTGCATTCGATCCAAGTGGTCCATCAGGCCGGAGCTTATCCCGGTTTCAGTAGAACATTTCTCATAAAGCTCGTGGTCATTAGATGATAATCTGACCCCGACCATTAGCCATCACAGCACGCATTATAATATGATTATCTTAACCGACTCTAGCGATATAATGTACATTTATTTCCAGGTCCCGAGGGAAAAAATCATCTTAGTTTTCACTGGAATCTCGATGTTAACATTTTTATTTCTTAAAAAATTTGGTTTTGCATGTATATCCGTGCATGGTTGGTCTTATCCGTTATTGGTAGCTTCTGTGTAGATGTGTTTCGTTTCTTGTTATACATTCGTGTCCCTTCCAAGCACTTTCTGATGTAACTTGACTGACCCTTTCGATCGTTTTCAATTCAAATTAATCTGACTTTGATTCTCTTCTTAGGGTATTATCATTTAACCCCCACATAAAGCCGTATTTTCTATATATAATTACAAGCGGGCATTATCGTTGATATTGTTGTCATTGTTGTTGACGTTGTTGTTGTTGTTGTAGTAGTCTGCGATTATCATGAGTCGAGCGTAGTTGTCTTGACATTCAGTGTGCTATTTATTTCACGCAAGGCTGAGTGGATCATCCCTGACAATCGTCCCCCAGATGAGTGGCCTGATGCGGGGAACATTTTAATAGAAGAGTTTGACTTGAAGTACAGAGAAGGATTACCTCTTGTACTGAAACAGATCAACTGTGATATTAAACCAGGAGAAAAGGTACTTGATTTTCCTTTTAAGACTTGCTTTTTTACGTTTGACTAGTTTTTTCTTTTTTAATTAAGTGCTAGTTTTAGCACTAAGCAGCAGATTCTGGTATCCAGAAGACCACTTTGTTTGGGTGTTTCAGTCAGATGGATTTGTGTTAAAAAAAAAATTAAAAAAAAAAACAAAACAAAAGGAACCCAACGTCAATAGTAGTTCATGACGTAGGTGCTTATTTATTTCCCGCCACTGATTTGTTTTTAGATTGGTATCGTGGGTCGCACAGGAGCTGGAAAGTCGACGCTTACCTTAGCTTTGTTTCGTATTCTGGAGAGAGCTGGCGGACGAATTATCGTTGATGGTGTTGATATCGCTAAGATTGGACTCCAGGATCTGCGGTCACGACTCACTATCATTCCACAGGTAATGGAACAGATCCCAGGCGGTTATTATAGGCACGCACATAGCGTGCACAAAACAGTCCCGTTCTTGTCGTGTTCTTGAGAGAACTGATGGGGGTTTTGTGGTTATATGCCAACGACACGACTTGTAGGTAGAGCATCAGACGAATTACGCTGGGCAAGTGCAGCGTAATAGAATAGTTAAGTTCACCTTAGCTTTCTTTTACGATCTTGAGCGAGCCTGTGAAGAAAATCTATTGATGGTGGTGACATTGCTAAGATTTGATCCCACTATCTCCGCCACTTAAATGTAATACAGGCACGTATATCGTGCACAGGGAAGTTCTTTTCGAGCACGGCACTTTGACCGAGAGCACAAATCACACGTTTAGGTAAGCAAGTTATAGCCTTAAACCTGGATTGAATTCTGAGTTTCTATTCTCATTATTTCATTGTTTGTTTTTGTTTTATATATGTGTTTTTTTTTTCTCTTTCTAGGATCCAGTAATATTCAGTGGAAATCTCCGATTAAACCTCGATCCATTTGACAGCCACACGGATGAAGAACTGTGGAAAATCCTCGAATTGAGTCATTTGAAGAACTTCGTGTCAGGTTTAGAAGAAGGACTTCTGTATCCTATTAGCGAAGAAGGAGGAAACCTCAGGTACGATCAGTGCTCTTACAATAGTTTTCCCTTTACAGTTGGCTTATCAAGTGTATCTTTAAATCAAAATCCCGTCTACTGCAGGGTTGTCACAGGTGAGGAAATATATAAAAAAAATCTTGAAGGTCAGGGAATTTTATTTTGAGTCAGGTAAAATTGGAATTTTAAGGAAAAGTCAGGGGAAATTGAAATTGTAAGGACGCCGCTTTAATATCATTGATGGCGAAAGAAACATCATCGTCAATGTGATCCCAAGGATTGTGTTGCTTTTTTTTATCGGAGGCTTGAGGCCGCTGCTATATCTGACGTTTTCGTGTTTATGTGGTCAGGGAAAGTGCATTTGTATCCTGAAATTGACTGAGCCCGCGGTTGTGTCAGCGTTGTTGCTAAGCAACAAGATGTATCTTGATGTATCATAAAGTTTGACCAGAGTAACTGAAAATCAGAACTTTATATCACACTGTTTATTTCCCGTTCACAGTGTGGGTCAGCGGCAGTTGGTGTGTTTAGCGCGTGCTCTACTCCGTAAAAGTAAGATCCTGGTTCTCGACGAAGCCACGGCCGCGGTGGACCTGGAAACCGATGAACTCATTCAGCAAACTATTCGGCGTGAGTTCGCTGACCGCACAGTGTTCACCATCGCTCATAGGCTCAACACCATTATGGACTATACTAGGTTTGTAGTGGAATCCTCCATATTCAATTTAATGTAACAAGCTCAACAACAGTTAAAGGAAGCCTCCATCGTTGAAACAAATTTCCCATAAAATGTTAGAAATATTGTCTTAACTGAAACGTTGTTGAAATCAAAGTGTTAAGAACATTTAAGTGTACGGAAAACTTGACACGAATATCAACTGTTACTACCTGACCCTATATAGTTGTTCCGTGCTTGGTTGTTCAAAGCACGATTAAACTAACCCGGAATTAGCGTAAATTTTGATTTCATTTTTGTAACTTTTCAGTGAGGCTTTGGTCTCGGGTAACGTAACGCCCACAGACATTGCGTTCTGCGGATGTCGCATGAGGGTGCGATCTGTAAACAGATACTATCGCATGAAGCGCTGGGTCACGTACGCTTACAAGATCGCTTCGAAGGTCGTTTTGCATGGTAGCACCCCGACCCTAGTCTTCACCCAGCTTAATTTTATATGTATAAGCAAAGCTTCTCTAATTGAATTGTGGTTTCTTTTTAGGATCATGGTTCTGGACAAAGGTTTCGTGGTGGAGTTTGACAGTCCTGAAAACCTCTTGGCTCAGCAGGGGATATTTTACAGCATGGCACAAGACGCTGGCCTAGCATAGCTACTTTATGGGCTATCGTTAAGCTGAAACTTAAGTGATCGCGGAGTTAATCCTGGCACACGCCAACACTCTTATAAGCCAATCAGAGATTGAAGTAGGCAGTGGTAACTGGGGGCCAAGTGGGGGAAATCACTTTGGGTGTTTTCTTTTTAAAGATGTGATTGGATTATACGAGTTCTCTGTTTGTTAGAGCACGTTTTAATAGCTGCAACCCAAGCAAAGTACTCCCAATTATTCTGAAACTTTTTTCCCTGATTGAAATGTTAGTCTTCGAGTTACGGGTCAAGGAAACCACTGTCATTTCAGACTAAGACTCTTTGAGAAGCTAGTCACTTTGATTGAACACATACAACACATACTTTTCTTATTTGCCCAACACGTGTGTACATTACGTTATGTTTTAAAGTTACTGGTGAACACATTTTATTTAGTTAGAACAATATACATAATACCGGTTGTTACTTGAAAAGTCTTTTATGTTTTAGTCCTTTTCGCCTAGAGGACGATCGTAGCACTTGTAACGTCAAGTGAATTAGCTTCTTCGTAAACATATACACGTATTTTGCACATAGCTGGAGTAAATATTTATAGCACAAGTATACATGATATACTCTCTCCCTTTCACTGTTTTTGTATAAAGCATTTGTCATTGAACATTTCCAAATACGACGAGCAACTGGAACTATATTTCCCGAAAGAACTCCTCAAACTTATGCTGTAAGATCTCGGTTAACAATCTTACGTACACTGTAAAAGAAATTAGCTTAGCTAAGCTAAAAGACCAATTAATGAAAACGTATCTTTCACATGCGAAATTAGCATCAACTCGTTTATAGCCCACGGGAACCTAAGCTCCTCCGTTTATATGCTAACGATAAATCCCTTACGAACTTCTGTAAGCTCAGGAATTTACTGTATCACTGCACAGTCGGTTGAAAGTTCGACCTTTTTAAATTTCTTTATTTGAGAGGTCTCGTACAAAAAAAAAAATGGCATGGCACATCTTTTTTCACCAGAGAAAATACTTTAAGTAGAGGTTCAAGAAACTCGCGAACTCTAACCTAAGTATATTATATCAAGTATAACTCAGTACAACTAAAATGGCATATTAAAGTATACCTGTTTTTATGCCTGAAATCTGCATTGGGTGCATATGTAAAGTAATAATTCAATAGGCCATTTCCGAGTTGCCCTTTGCCTCGTTTTCAAAACGAGTCCTCGTGCGAAACCATTCAAAGAAAATTAGGTTGATTTGCATGAAAATGGACGTGCAGGTGAAACTCGTTTTCATGTGTCTTGAATGGTTTCGCACGAAGACTCGTTTTGACGCGGAGGCAAAAGGTAACTCGGAAAAAGCCTATTTTTTGTCAATGAATTTCTGGTTAGAGTCGTTCGCTCATAAAAGGCGATCGACTTAAATCTGCTAGTGTCTGACATGTCAGAAGTTACATTTGCAAACTTTCAAAACGTCTGGCGTGTAAAAATGGCACAATTTATCAAAATGGCCTTCATAGTTTTTCGCCTAGCGCGCTTGATTTCCACGGGCCAAACCGACTAGATTTGACGAACAAGTAGCAAAACGCTTTCTTTAGATCTATTTATTTGTCAAGAAAAAGGTTAATAGTAGGAGCAGGGGAGGCGCAGTGGTGAGAGCGCTCGCCTCCCACCAATGTGGCCCGGGTTCGATTCCAGCCCGGTACCATATGTGGGTTGAGTTTGTTGTTGGTTCTCGTCCTTGCTCCGAGGGTTTTTCTCCGGTTTTCCTCCCTCCATAAAAAACTAACACTTCCAAATTCCAATTCGATCGGGAATACATGGCCCCACAAGCTTCTAGCTTTAAATGCTACCGTGTCTAAATAAAGGTAATTTATTTATTTATTACAGTATGACCTGCTGAAATCAGTTAAAATTTGGTGTGTAAATTGAATCGCGATGGTTGTATTTTTAAACGGCTAAAAAGTGCTTAATAGCTATTTGACATGATATTTAGCTATAATAATGTTATTTATCCACGGAGTTCACATCACCAAAGGTGTTATTCAGCGAGGCCCTGCAAACTCGACAAAATGGCCAAAGGACAAACTACGAGCCATGTAAAAATGGCGCATTGAAAGTGCTCCGTTTTCTGTAAATTTATTCCATCCGCCATAGGGGTCTTTGACCAAATAAAAGAAATTCAGAAATTCGTTTCTGTCAAGAGATTCTCCATACTTACAGTTAGTGGCTCTTAGGGACTAGTCGTTCATTTTCATAAGAAGAAAAATTCTGGAGTGCCACGAATCAACAAGGCAATTTTTTATGGAACTCGTTTTGTTCTCGCAAACAGCGAAAAGTAAAGATACCGAAACGAATTACTAAAATACCTCATAAATTTTATACGTTCAAGTTGTAACAAACTGCTACCAATAAAATTAATGGTGGAAGCTTTTCCTTTGTCATTTCTTGACATCTTAAAAGTATATTTTCAAACTGTTATTAATTAGCATATGAGCTAATGTAAGTCGAAACGAGATCCGTTACTACAACAAAAAAGTGAAGCAAATTGATATTTGGAAAGGAATGCAAAAAGCGTTCTGTGGACTCTCACACGTTTAAATTGAGAAACGGAATCTTCATTTTCATTTAAATTTTGCCCATGGATTACCATACAAACACTGTAAATTTTAATTGCGTTGCCTACCCGTCAAGATGGCGTCGAAAACCGTGATAACATGGCGTTAAATGCAGGAATGGCTCCGGACACTTAGATTTTTTTTATTAAAGTGAAAAAAGAAAATATTCAATATAAAGTGCGCCGAGGTAGAATCGAACCCGGGTTATCCCACTAATGAGCGTGTCTCATGACCACTATGTCACCAGGCGGCTGGCTCCAGGGACCGATAATTTTAAAAATAAAACATGCTACCCTTACAAATATGAAGAGCTAACCGTAAACAGGCTAACCGAAGTGCATAGTACGCTCGAAATGCATAGTAGGCTAACCGGAGTGAAAAGTAGGCTAACCGGAGTGAAAAGTAGGCTAACCGGAATGCATTAGTAGGCTAACCGGAGTGCTATTTTTTGCTATAACTTTACTCGTTCCCAGTGCACTCGCAGGTCGGAGCCATTCCTGTTATTAACGCCTACAACCGTGACAAGGCCTATTCAGTGAAAACAAAATTACAGCAGGACTAAAATTTGTATAAAGGAATTCAATTACAAGATAGGCGCTTAGCGGAGTAGTTGCAGAACTGAAGTAAATTGCAAGACAACAAATGTCCAAGCATTCGATTCTTTTTGCAGTTCGTGAAAGGCAAGCGAAGTAAGGAAATTCTCTTGATACCATTATGACATGATCAGATGGTAGCAGCTGTCCATTTTCGTCAGCCCTTTTCCATTTGACATCGGAAAATTAAGCTGTTTTAAAAACCGCTGTCAGATAGTCTTTATATTACGAGTTGCTTACGCATGAACTTCCTCAAGCCAAATGATTATTCCGTCTTCGGCAGAACATAAATAACGTGGTGCTTGTGAACTCATCAAGTTAGCCAGATACACGAAGCATCATTTGGGAAAGAAATAGCTGAACAAGAACTAAACGATAAGAATGTCGGCAAATGTGAACACAACGATGAATGAATGGAACACACCCATTTAGCTGCTTCAGTAATACTACAGCAGAGAAAATCGGAAAAACCTTCTCCTTTGCGCTGGTCCTGGTGATTTCGCTGGCTGGAAATTCTCTCATCGGAATAATTGTCTACAAGACGAAGACCATGAGAAAACCCATCAACTTTTTAATCGTAAACATGGCCATGTCTGATCTACTGTTTCCGGTTTTCACGTTCCCGAACGTTCGAACAAGGATAAAAAGTGGTCTTCTTGGCCAGGCCTTATGCAAGCTTGCTTTCTTCTTACCAAGTGTCTCCCTCGCTGTGTCGATTCAGAGCCTGGTGCTGATTGCAGTAGATCGATTGGGTGCTGTGGTATTTCCCCTCCGTTCCCCGCTCATCGGTTCAAAGCTTTTTATTCTCGGCACTTGGATCGTCGCTATGGCTACCTTCTCTCCGTATCTCTCCGCCAGCAAACTTGTCGACTATCCAGGAGGGGTGGCGTGTGACATATTCAGTGGAATGAAGTATTTGGGAAGTCCTCGTCCCCTACCGATTTCAATTTAGCGATAAATGTTGTATTCATTTTCACCCCTTTGGTGTTGATAGCTACCATTTACATTACCATTTTTTTAAAGCTCAAATCACAAAAGATTGCAGGCGAGCTACCATCCAACGTTGCACAACGACGCGTCAAAAGGGAAAGAAATGTTGTTAAGATGGCTATTGCTATAGTGTTAGGGTTTGCAGTATGCTGGCTGCCCTTCAGTATCAACTGGTTTATACATGTCTATGGATCGGATATATTATCTTGTAACCTCGCATACTTCGCGTTTGTTGCAGACTTCATTGCGCGCGCAAATTGTGCTATAAACCCTTGCATCTGTTTTATTTTCAGTACAAAATTTCGTCGAGGATTAAAGAAACTCTTTAGATGCTTTTGAGAACTCAGGGTTAACCAAGCCATACCAAGTCAACTTTCAGGAGAGGTTTGTGAAAACAATCACCTGAATTCGAATCTTCACTAGTGTCCGTAAATTTAATTAACGGCCAAATGTGCAAACAAGGCGTCTGTTTCATGACCGCAAGTTTCATTTCCCATCAAAAGATACTCTAACATGTCTAACCTTAGACGCTAAATAATTTTTTTCAAGAGGGGGGGGGGGGGGGGGGGGAGGAGGAAGGGGTGGGGGCTAAAATAGTTATATTCCAAGGTGCCTCCTTCTCGGCAATTGTGAGGAAAGGGCTGTTCATAACATCAGCCGATACATAGAGGAAATTTCTCGCCTTTTTATTAAAAAGTCTTCAGTTAACAGCTTAACAATAAGAAAAGGAAGATAAAGTACGTTTTTAGATCTTCTTAAGCGATGATACTTCTATACAGTAGTCGATCCGAAACTAGTATATATATATATATTTATTGCAAAACTGTTTCGTATTTAATTGATTATGGACACGTAATTAAGAGACTTTCCAGAGCGGTTTCGTAACCGTTCTGATTGGGCATTTATGGTTTTAGAGTGATGTTGTAGTTATATTGTTAACTCTAATAATAATGAAATAATATAATAATTATGATAATTATGAAATTTTAGTCGACCTGCTTTATACTTGATTCGAGGTACACTAGCTGTAATTCTTTAGACACTGATAATCATGGAATTTTTTTCACACAAACAACATGAAACTTGTAATAGTATATAACTGTCAAAACTGTAATAGTATCATAATTGTCAAAACTGTTTGTATTTGGTTCGTAGTTATAAGTACACTGGCTTCGCATTCGTCATTTAGAAAGCGAAACATTTTACAAAATAAGTCAGCACAGAATCTTCAACATAGCAAACTCATTCCCTTTCCAAAATCACTCTATTCAGCCTTTAAAAAAAAAAACAAATAAAAGACCTTCTCCCCCTCCCCACTACCCCTCCCCACTCCCCCTCATATTCTATCTTTTATCCCCATTGTTTCCCATCCTTAACTCGGCACTATATTTAAGCCACAGGCGCATGAACGTTGTTTATTTTATTTTATGCAAACCGCTATGTTTGTCAACTCAAGCCTGAGCCTGATTTTGAAGAGTGGAGTGGAGTATATTGTGGTGAGGTGGCTAAATTTATACATTAATGCAAACCTCTTAAAAAAATATTTGAATACGAACAGCAGAAAGTGAAAGTTCTGCTCGATAGCTTCATTTTAATAGTTGCGCTGACACATCCTTCACTTAAGTTTGTCTGTGAAGGGGTAGTGTAATGAGTTTGTTTTTGCGAAAGTGAAAACAACAACAAAACGTCCCAATGAGCTAACGGATTTCGTTTTCCGGCGTGTTTAACAACAGTACCAGACCGGGGAAAATTTCGACATTGTGACGTAAGGCGTCCGTCGGCCTAGTGCCAGGCTTTCCCTTAACGACTGTAGTCGTTGCGTCTCGGGTTTAAAACGCTTCCTGTGTAGTAAATAATAAAGATGGTAAATGTTAAGCTCGGTAATAAATAATGAAGATGATCTTTTTCAACAAGCTAAAACTTTACCATCTTTATTATTTACTACACACTTGATGATTTCGACATTGCTGATCCTAGCAGTATGCAGGACGCGTGTCACGTATCAACCTAGTAAATGGCCAAGCTCACAACGCGTCTCTCGTAGCTCAGTTAATTAGAGCGCCCAACCGGTATCTGGGAGGCCATGGGTTCGATTCCCGTCGGGGACTCAGAATTTTTCTTTGTCCCATGCTCGTGTCATTGTTGAAAAAGATCATCTTCATTATTTATTACCGAGCTTAAAATTTACCATCTTTATTATTTACAACAACGTTTATGTAATGCTAAGATCTCATGGATTATTTGAAAGCTTAATGCCAGCTAAAACGTTGCTGAAAAGTATAGAAAGATCGGAAACTCCTAGCAAAATTTGTAAACAAATGAAGAGGAAGAGGTTTACGATGCGTAAATTGTGAATTTTGAAATATTCATTTTTTCGAATTAAAAAAAATCTACCGATTTTTTTTCTTTTTTTTTTAGTATGAGAAAAAACAGCATATATGGAAACGGCTTTATCTAGTTTCGTGTGTCGAGGAAGTAAAAAGAAAAGTACTACTTACGATCTGCGAGTCATTTTAATGTACAACACCGGCCGATATCAGGTATATTGTAAAATCCGAGGAAATCTTCATGGGCTTCTAACTCTTTGTCAACCCATCGGATACAGATGGTTAGTTGTTCCTTGTTACTGATATCTGTGTATTCGTCGCATATAATAGAGAAGAAGCCACTACTAATTTCCGATACTAGATCACGGGTAGCATGATTCGCCATGATGGCAATTATTTCATTTTGAATATCGTGTGAGGCGTATCTGTCTTCTTTCCTTTCTAGCCATTTTAAAAGAAGAGGCAAGTCTTTCCCTCTTAGTTTTAGCAACTGAATAAAGTTTGATTCGTCATCTGTGTCACCCTGCATGGCCATTCCTTGCCGGGCAAGATATTGCAAACTTTCTATAACTTTGATGAAACATATACGGTTAGACTCCATTGTCTTTTTTGCTGCATCACTGGACATTTCCAGTACATTTCCGCAAGTTCTGGGAAGTTTTATTTGGTAGTCAGTGGCTATTTTGTGGCATTCAGACACTTGATGCTCCTTGAATCGAGTTAAGGCCTTTTTCCAGTTTGAAAACCCTTGAGAAATAAAACTAATTTCTTTATACTTCTGGCAGCTCGCAGATTTGATTTTGCATTTTGTTGCATACAAAATGAAACATAACACAGAATCGTTTTGCTCATTATAGTGAAGCCAGGGAAATTCCGAAAACCGTTTGGATTGAAATGCGCGATTCTGTTTGCCACAAAGCTTCTTTGGAAAGTTGAAATCTGCAGGTTGGAATGGCTCCGTTGTTTGGATCCCTAAAGCTTGACTGGATGTCGACAGTTCAACCTGCTCGCCGGTTCTTGAAACTTTATATTAAAAGACGGACTTTTCGCTGATTGCGATAAAACCAGGACGAATAAAAAGAGAAACAGTACTTTCATTGTTAGAATATCAAGGTTGAGACTGTAGTTATCGTACCTTTATTATCAACTTCACTCGATAATCAACCAAGGTCCGCTTGCAGAAAGAAGCCATTTAAAAGACATGCATAAATCTGGACTGAAACAAGGTTAAACAGAAAAAGTTATTTGATAATTAGCCATGTTCTAAACGAGCAGGGGACTGAGTACGAACATATTTTCTCTTCGGTACAAACATTCAATATCGATTGAATTGAAAAATGGGGCACGTCATCTGAAAAAGCATCCAAAAATTAGTAAATTCGCCAAATTTGACGGTTATTGGTTTAAACCCAAAGGCATGGTACACTTAGTATGGATTGGAGGGACAGGCGTCCTCCAATCCATACTAAGCTCTCTTGTTTTAAAAGTGTACCATGCCTTTGCGTTTAAACCAATAACCATCAAATTTGGTGAATTTACTAATTTTTGGATGGTCTTTCAGATGACGTGCCCTATTTTCAATTCAATCGATACTGAATATTCGCACCAAGAAAAAAATATGTTCGTACCCAGTCCCCTGCTCGTTTAGAACATGGCCAATTATTGCAACTGATTACAACTTATATCTTATTCCTTGTGACAATGTCTGCTTGTTAACTCACCAACGCATCGACCTTGCAAGTAACTTTGTTTCCTTTTCGAATTTGCGATTTTTTTGCAATTTTGCTTCTTTATTTTTTGGTTATGTTTTGTTAATTAATTAATTAATTAATTAATTTATTTATTTTTTGGACAAAATTCGGGGGGGGGGGGGGGGGGGGCTCCCAGCCCCTCCCTCTGCGCGGGCCCTGGAGCCACCTTAAGAGATTTCTGTCTGAAACAGAACACGGATTACAATATTTTCTCAATTGTAGAGGGTGGAGACAATCTAAGGTGATTTGGTGATTTGCCTTCTTGATCATTCAAACTTCAAAATTTTCTTGAAACTTAATTGTTAACGACTGGCAATTTTGCTGATGTTCATAAGCAATGCTCTCTTTTCTTCTAGCGTGGGTCAAAGACAGCTTGTGTACTTAGCGCGAGCTATTCTTCGTAAAGGAAAAATTCTGATTCTTGATGAAGCCACCTCTGCCGTGGACCTGGAGACAGATGAGCTCATCCAACAAACGATTCGTCGTGAGTTCGCTGATTGCACAGTGTTCACAATTGCTCACAGGCTCAACACAATTATGGACTACACGAGGTAAGAGTTCAACGTTGTGGTTTGGTTGTAAGTTAGGACTACGTACATCCACAATCACCTTATGACGGTATACGTGACCCTTTTATTTGTTGGCTTAGACGAGGTACTGAATGTATATTACAAATTATGCTACTATTTTTGTGTGTTTATTGTCGTGTAGCCAGTGAAGAAGATACGAAACTTTTTTATTCTTCACACATCGTTTAGTTTGGTGCTTTTGAAATGTTATAACCAGTTACACATTCCATTTAAGCTTTTGTTTCTACTGTCCTCTAAGCAAAGAACATACTAGTGTAACGCCATTTGAAGATGCAACAGCGGACAAGTTGTATTTTGGTTCTTAACATTTCCATTAACATTTTCAGAATCATGGTTCTTGACAAAGGACTTGTTGTGGAGTTTGACACGCCCCTTAACCTGTTGGCACAGAAAGGAATTTTTTACAGCATGGCTCAAGAGGCTGGAATTGCGTAAGGCAACGAAAAACCAGAATTTAGTAGCAGCGTCTGGTTTAATGATCCTAGAGTTTTAAAACGCTCTAAATGTACCGTTTTGAAGGTCCTGATATTACAAAGTGCACATTGGATGGAGAGAATGGGAACGAAGGAATTGAAACCAATTGCCTCTGTGTAAGGACATGCATCATGATACGCTGATATATTTGTACCCAATATCTTTCTAAGTACTTAGCCTCTTGCTCTTGCTCTCTTATTTTTATGGCTCCGGAGTGTTCTCTGTGTCTGTACCCAGTTCTTAGGATCCTTTGACAAATAAAAGAATCTTTTGTAAAAAAGAAATTGTTGTTACAAAGTGTATTTTACTTGTGCTCTTTAAATGGTGTACGTAGTAAAGGTAGTGGAGTAGTACATTGAAGCTTCTGTACACATATGGTCATATGGTCAGTTTACACTCAGCTGGAACCACTTAATTGATTTCATCCGAAAGTATTCCTGCATTTTCTCTCTAAGGCTGTAAAAGTATGACACAAAAAATTCCTTTGAACCTTTGTCAGCCCTTAATGGCTACGAGTGGTCTGCCATAATCCCAGAATATTTAATGATAATTATATTGAATGAAGCATTGTGTTTAATGACCCACGCGTTAACTGGTACCGGACATCAAAGCCATATCGCATTAACGAGAAACATCAGAAACGTCCTAACGACGATAGGACCCCGAATGTAATGTAGGTTTAACCCAAGACCAGATGGTCCAATATGCGAGTTCAATATATTGGTGTCACAGTGCAGAACACATTTTTATATTGTCTTCACTGTTTTGACTTAAGACTTTTGATCAATATTATATTGCTTAATTAAATATTTGCAACTTCACTGCCTCGTCCCCAAAGTCCAATTACGGTTAAATGACGGCGTACTCATTTAGATCAATTTATCGCTTTCCTTAATAGTTAAGTTGTTCAGGAGGTTGCCTGCAACGCCAAATGAAAACCAGAGGCGTTTGCGGCGTGAATTTTGACACGAAATGTTTAGCACCTAATTAACACATTTTTGCACACATTTCAGGACGTGATACCATATTTACTGGCCTATCGCCGACATTATTTTTGCATTAGAGATCGGGGCAAATATAAAGCCATGTTCACACAAGTTAAATTGTCTCACTATCAACGTTTCGTGTTGAACTTTAATTCACCACTCGAGGAACTTTAATTCACCACTCGAGGTAGGTCTCAAGAAGAACTGTTATAAGTTGCCGTTAGTCCACTGTGTTATGTCACGTTCAAAACCGGAAGTGAGGTACACGCTCTATTGTTTTAATAGTTCTCTTGCAGTATCGTGCTTGCGCTCGCTCTGTGTAAATAGCGACGCATGGCGTGTGAAGACGTTCGAGGACGCGACTTTTTCCAAGTCAATTTGAAATAGATAATTGAGTTACCATTTTCGTGGGCCAGTATAGCACAATCTGCCGGCCGTTTAGAGCCGAGTAGCTAGTACCAAGAAACTAATGGGCCCGTAATTCCAAGAATTTATATTAACCATATTCTCAGAAGGTGAGCCAGTCCGCCATTTTGGTGTATGGCGTGTATGCGGCAGTCATTGGTGGCCACAATTTGAAGAAATAAAAAAAGAGACGTTTATGATGAAACATTCAACATATTACGAGCGTGGGATAAAGAAAAAAAATCTGAGTCTTCGATGGGATCGAACCCATGGTCTCCCAAACACCGGGAGGGCGCTAAATCCACTGCGCTTTGAGAACTAACCGTGACCAAAGCCATTTACCAGATTCATATGTGAAACGCGTCCTGCATACTGCCAGGATCGGCAGTGTCGCTTTTCCTTCACATCCCATTACCGTGCCTAAACATTTACCATCTTTCTCTATTCATAAAAAAAGAACAAAAAAAAAAATGAGCAAAATCTTTGATTGATTCCGCAGAATATGAAAAAAAGTTTATAAAATAAGTTGGTTTTACGCATACGCGCATTATTTGTATTTGCGTCACGCACTGCGTGACACAAATACAAAGATCTAACTATTTTGTGATGCAAGTGAGGTAACATGTAAATACATTTGCAGACATAACACCACGTGAACATGGCTCGGCAAAGTTGTGCTCGGACTTACAGAACAAGAAAGTTTTAGGGCACAACTGTGCTGTAGTTTAATTTTGAACTGAGGTTTATTCAGACATTTCCGGTTACTCCTTTTATCAGCACACGGTCAAACATTATTTGCGGACTAACATCGACAGTCGGCTGAGGTGAAGTGTGGTCACGTCCGCGATTGAAACTTGAAGTACGTCCAAATAATTCTGGTTCTTTACTTCTGTACTATAATCAAGTACCATTTGTTTTACAGCGATGCTCTGCAAGCTAAGATGTCCTTGGAATACTAATCTGGTGAATCCGCTAGACCAAGAATAGCTAAAATACCGGCCTCCTGGTGAAACGAAGTTGAACGCCATTAATTTTGGGAACAAGCGACATAAATATCGGTAAGTTTTACAGAACGCGAGACGATGGCATTGAAGTCCGTTATATGTTTGTATCTGTTATAGATCTTGAGTAGTCAATTGATGCTTGGATGCTTAAAACAACTTGGAAAGTGCTCCAGTACTATCCTTAGTAGAAAACGGAGCACCGCTTTGTATTTTTGAAGAGACTGATATGCAAATTACACATGGCGCAAATATTGAACGATGCTTGAATGAGCATTGAGAATTTAACTGAAATTTGTCGCTGTGGTCTATCTGTTACCTTCTAAAGCGCGATCGACGAGAAATCTTAAAGGTATGAGGCAAGATAAGCCAGCACAGACTAAATTCAAGCGCCGAGTTTATTTCGTTTGCATTAACGGCCGGACATTTGAATTTTAGTTTTTGTCGCCAAAACAGTGCGACATGGCACGTCACGCAACACGTCGGTCAGTCAGATAAACGTAAATTTCTTAGCATTTCCGCCTCTTTCTGCTTTTGTATAGAATGTTATCTTTGTTGCCTACAAATTATGAAGTTCCAACTCCTTACTGAATTGTATTTGAATCCGATTTCTCAGATATTGCGTTCGACTTTTTGGAGTTGTGGTGGAGATTGAGCTGGGTCTGAGCTCTGAAAATACAGACAGACATATTAAAGTATTAAGTTAATTTTTTTCTCTTAGTTCACTCATGAAATGCTCAAGTAAGTAAGTACGTGTCTTGTAGTTCGTGATGTCCAAAAATTTCGTTCATTGACCTTGCCCGCGCTGACTTTGAACGGTAATAACTTTTTCAAGATTCAACCAAACGGTGCCAAACTTTTCGACTGTATCTAAAATTTATCTGGGAATAAATTGGTAGGATTGTTGTGTCTGGAACTCGACGTGGCAACGTCATTTTGACAGACAAATTTTTCAAAATTTGTAACTTTTGTGTTTCCATTAATGAAAATTAACTTTAATTCAATTATTTTCACGTCTTGTAGTTGTTTTGCACTGTTTTATATATTTTGAGTATTTTTCAGTAATTTTGGGCGGTTTTCTGACGTTTTGGAAAAAAAATTGAAATCAAAGATGGCGGATCCAAGATGGCGGCTTTTAACGTCATTATCCCACGTGACGTATATAAAAAGATAGATTTTTGGACATACTATATATCCTGTAAGTTTCATTGTGTTTGCTTAAATATTCTGGAAGTTACGGGGGGAGGGCGGAATATGTCATTGTGATAAAATAAGGCTTTTCAGGTTGCTTCCGAAACGATCAGAAACGGATAAAAATAGTACCCAGTGGGTACATGAGTCTAATGCGTCATGGATTGTTAGTGCGGTTGAAATATGTTGAAGTAGTTTCGGTATTTACGGCATAGAGCAAGAGGTGTAGCAGAGGTTTGGTAGTAAGAGTGGTTCAGAAGAAGTCGATAATATTTGTGCTCTTAAGTATATATACATTTATATATATTTATTCATGTTAAAAGATTAGTGCGTTGTAGACCATAGGAAGATCGTACAGATTTAGAGGGGGGGAGGGGGGGGGGGGGGGGTGATCCTGAAAAAAATTGTTTGCAAAAGCAAAAAAAGCCCAACTAAATTTTTTGCAGGCATGAAAAAAATTGTCTGCAGGAAGATGACACCGAAAAAAATGTTTTCACAGACAACGATGCAGAAAAAAAATTGTTTGTCTTGAAAAAATTTTCATCCCCCTGCTTCCAAAAAAATAATGGTCCGCCCCATAGATAGACAAGATACAGCCGCTTATTTAGTATTCTAAATATCCTAAATCACATCAAAATAAGCCCCAATATATATATTTTTTCAATTCTTTTGCAATTTATGCAATACTGCTCAACAAAGATTTCAATTACCTTTAACGTTTCGACACAGGGGAGCAAAGAAAACATTGCGTGCAGAATATGTACTTATTGACTGAGTGGGAGGGCCGGACGGGAAAATATTTGGCTCGAGGTCAGGACGTACGGACCGAGCGCAGCGAGGTCCGTGCGTCCTGACCGAGAGCCAAATATTTTCCCGTCCGGCCCGACCTAACTCAGTCAATAAGCATTTTATCATATGACCACTAATTTTCTTTCTTTTTTATTGTTTTCCATTCGTTGATGCAGACGCCGCAGCCCGTTTCGCGCGCATTTTGAAAAGCCAATGGTAGCCCGTAATGTTTTGGGGAAGCCGTGAAGTGCATTTGAACTGCGCGCGGTGCGCACAGAGTATTCAAACCAAATCTTCGAGTTTTAGCTTCATTCCAAGGAGATTTCAACCCGGCCAAATTCTTTCTACATGACTGCAGCTAGTAGAAATTTCAAAAGCAACGTTTAAGGATTACGACAAAGAATTTGCACGACGTTTCGGGTAGTCGTACTCGTCTATATAAGCTAAGACTGAATTGAATACCAAAGCGACGTTTATTCTTGAGCAGAAATTCATCCTAGTGCTTGGTTTGAACGAGAGGATTGATTAATTTTCAACCAAGAAGGATTTTGGAGGTTAAAAACAACGATTGTAATGGGACAGTTTGATGTTGGAATAGGTATGTACAAGCAGCTGAGGATTTTGCTTCGTATCGTTTCCCCGTTCGGGCTTCAGCTTCAAGTTGTTTTCTTTACCACTGAGGATCCTAAACGATTGCCGTTGCTGCCTATAGTCATTGAATTTGTTAGTTCCTCGATGATGTTGAACTCTAATTACGGTTGTCTTCCAGTTAGTGGCTAAAATACTTCGCGAGAACTAGTGGAACACTGTAAAAGGTTAGTCGTAAACACAGTCTTACATGTAATCGCATTTTCTTTGTTGTGATTGAAGAATTACACAGCTGCAGAGTTTAAAAGTGAACAAGAGAAATTATCCTCGCACTCGTTCGTGTTTTGACTTCAACGTTTATCAATGACTACGGTTTTATTTAGAAACCAGAAAATACGTTTATGTACGAGTGTGTAGTTATTATGGCCGCTTTCATTTCGATTTTATTGATGTTGTCAGGAGTTGTTGTTGTCGAATAAATTTATGCAGTTCTTCATCATTTGCCGAGTTTGCCGAGTTTTAAATTTCAGCGCTTACAAAGCAGCCTGATATTCTTTGCTATCGGAATAATCTTCAGAATAACTATCGCTCATTTTGAATTCAAGATTATCGAATCCAATGGTTTCAAATTCCATCGCGCGGCAGTAGCGGGTCCGTACGCTTTTCTAGTGGGGCCGTACGGGTTTTTCCGGCCCTGTTAGAATCTCTTGGTGTGCACATTGACGAAAATCTCTCTTGGAATGTGCACATCGAGTCCATTGCTAAGAAAATTGTATCTGGCCTGGGAGCTTTAAAGAGGTGTAGACGATTTGTTCCTCAAAGCACGCTGCATTCTGTTTTCAGTGCCTTAATACAGCCTCATTTTGATTATTGTAGTGTTGTTTGGGGACACTGTAATAAGACCCTTTCTGACAAACTACAAAAATTGCAAAACCGCGCTGCACGTATTCTAACCTTTTCCAGCTATGACACAAATGCCGGACTTCTCTTTGAACGGCTCGGCTGGAAGGGATTGGAATCTCAAAGGCAAATACAAGAAGCAATAATGGTGTACAAATCTCTTAACGGTCTTGTACCTACCTATTTGCAATCTATCTTTACTGATAGGAATAATATAACTCAATACGAACTGAGAGACACCGTGGGCAAACTCGCTGTTCCTTTACCCCGCACAAACTATCTAAAAAACAGTTTTAGTTACCAAGGTGCGGTGCTTTGGAACAGCTTACCACATGATTTGCGGCAAGCACAAACTCTCAATGGTTTTCGAATTGGTTGCCGACATCATTTTTCTTAGTCACAAAATTTTTTACCTTTTAGCACACGGCATTCATGTAAAGCAGAGTTATGTTAGTATAAATTAGTATTGTTTTAGTTTTTAGTATTGTATTTATTATCATTAGTATTTTATAATTGACTGAACTGATGAATTTACCGTGTATAAATAAAGTTACTACTACTACTACTACTACTACTACTACTACTACTACTACTACTACTAGGCGTACGGCCCTCATACGGGACTTTTTTTCTTATGGTTTTCCAAGGAAATAGCGCGCGGGTCCGTACGGGTCATATGATAATGTAATTTAATTAAGCGAAATATTTTGACGTCTATTAAACACTACAAGCAGTTGAATGAAAGAGTTTCGTTTTCATGACTGAGAACAGCTTCCAAATAGTCAATACATGGAAATAACAATCAGATCGGAATTCAATAACTATTAAAGCGAGTTTTCATTCTGTCTTAACTACTTTTTGGCAAGTTGCAATATTTATGCAAATTTCTCGCGAAATGTAATTTGATTACACTGTCTTGTTTTCAAGCTCTAGATTGAATCTTGAATGGTGAAAAAAACTCTTTTTAATGAAAGTTGCATTCTGTCAATGAAATCCTGCTTCAGTTGAATTGAACAATCAATTGCTGACTACGATTTTATTTAATTTTCCATTTTTTTTCAAAGTTATTTTTTGTCTATGAACACAAATGTCACTTCCGGATCTTTTTCATCAAAAGATGTCGATTTCACGTTGCGTTTCCCACGGATTATAAAAAAAACATGCAGCTGGAAGGAGAGCATTTTCAGTGGCTTCACACTTGAAAACGAGGATTCATATTATTTTGCACTGTAAAACATTTATTCCAGATTACATACATGACAATTTCTTTTACAAGTCACATTCAGTGCGTGTCGTGCTCGAGTTCCGTTCGACCGTTGCTTCGTTAACAACATCCTTGCTTCCTGATTGGATTACGATCACCGCACCAAGCCCGTAATGAGGCGGGCTATTGTTTAAGCACAATTACACCGGACGATTATCGATCACGAACCATTCCCTTGGGATTGCTAACAGCTTTTTTCCACTACATAGAGTCTAAAGCGCAGGCGCATTAGACTCAAAAATGGTCGGGAAAAAGTGGGGGATACGTTTATATACCAACTTTTGTCGACCAAAACGCCAAGAAAATGCATCCCGCAGGTTTGGAGAATACCGCAGCAATTTACCGCAATTCAAGATAAAAATCACCGAAATACCAATGAAGAATGGGCCAATACCGCAAACCCCAATGTCCCCCTCATCAAAACTAACTATGCTTGGATTTAAGTCAGAATTTTCCATCTCCCATCCAATTTAAGATACAGTTTGACCCACTGATTTCAAATTTTTAGTACCAATGGCCGGGAGACAGCCCGTTACGACCGACCAAGACAATTTCTGTGTGGACTGGGCATCATTTTCGGAGGATCCTGCTAAAGGAGAATGCAATAGGGTAAGGGTGACCAGTGTTAAATTTTCCATTGTTCACAATCATCATGGTGACAACAACAAGGAGAAAATAATCGAGACTAAACAACGATGTACTTGCTACGTTCCGCCATAGTCATACTAATAATAAATTAATATCTTATTAAGACATTTGGTTGTGCAGTGTCGCTGTATATTTTTACGAGTTTTGAAGTAGGGTGAGAGTCAAAATACAAATGATGAGTAAAACCTTACAGCGGTACTATATACCACAGTGAAACGAACTTAACCGGGACCACCCAACGTTTTTTTAGCCAATCACAAGACAAGTTCAGAACAAAAGAATTGAACTTTCCTCATCAGGGGACCAATCACAGTAAGGGACAAATTTAACTGCTGATGAACAAACTCCAATTCTTTTGTTCTGAGCTTGTCTTGTGATTGGCTTGAAAACGTTGGGTGGTCCCGGTTGAGTTCGTTTCGCTGTGAAATGTCTAATAAGAGACTAATTATTAACGTTCTTCTTTTCCCGAAATGGTTACTTTCCACCGTTTTTTAATCATTCGTGCGGTCAAGAGTAATACGGAAACTGTTGTGGAGATATCGTGAGATATTTGTAGTCGTTTCATGCGTTTTTTGTACTCCACTAAGCGGAGCTGGAAAATAAATGTATTCGTGGAAATTTGAAGTTGGGAACTAAAAAAATATTCAGACGCAAACTAGCGCGAGAGAATATAATTTAAAATAGTCAACAGTGAAACCTTGGGAAACAAATATATGATTACTTCACCAAGTTTGAACAACTTTATTAGGCATTGTATTCTTTTTAGATCAGCGAGGATGCTCGCAGCAGTTTGCAATTGATCATTTTCCTAATCATATTTCAATCAACGTTGTCAGATCAAAACCTAAGCTTACGAGACAAGACCGAATGGTGGTCTGGGTTTTCACTGGAATTTTGCATATTGTAATTGGCCTACAGAAAATGTACAAGTTTGTATGTTTGGACGTGTAGAATTTGTTTTTCGCTCGGGAGGCCTTTTTCTGCAGCTTTATTTCCACTGTCGCATGACTTTGAGTGTTGAAAATTCTTTTAAAACTCAGTGTGGGGAAGAAATGCCTTGTTTTGACATCTCGGAAGAGAAAGAAAACGTTCAAATTCGCGTTTATCATGTCGTTATATCTCATTAGTATTCAGCGCGTCCGGTAGTTCCCTTCCATCCACACAACCTTTCGGTCTTGTCTTTAAGCTTTGATCCGACAACGTTTATTGAAATAACTGTATATAACACGAACTTAAAAGTAATCTATGTACGGCATTTACAGTCAATATCTAATCTTCTTTTCTTCAGAAACCGTGCCCAGAAGACACTGCAAACTGTTTCTCAAGAATCACATTCTGGTGGCTCAATTGGTAACTACCGCTACTTTTTTTTTTATTGTTTTTTTATTGATTTGAGTTACAAAATACAAATATTACAGTGTGCTAGGTGCTAGTGTATTAATAACAATGTGCTAATAGACAGGAAAAAAAATAATAATAAAAAAAAGATTTACATATACCACCATGCATACGCCCATCCCCGTAACCACATATTTTAAAATATCGCACTTAGTTTCCGCTACTTAAAATCAGGGCCGTAGGCAGGATTTTGCTTGGGTGGGTGTGAGCACCGGAAGCATGAGCGTCTAGGGGAGATCCGGGGGTATATTTCCCTGGGAGATTTGGAAAGATCAAGTCGTTGAAGTCCACTTTTCCTGCATTCTGTGAGTCATTTTAAGCCTTCCTCTCAGATTAAGCGGACCTTTGCGGCGCGTGAGGGGTTGCGGACGCACTCATCGCATCCCCCGACACCATATTTGAAATTTTGGAAGCCGAAAAGGGTTTTGCACGGATTTCGAAATTATTAATGAAATATTTCGCGAAAATCATTAACAAAGTGTAATGTAGTATCAGAATAATTAATTCATCTCTGTATTTTCCACTTTCAGGATAATATTTACTGGGCACAAGAGGCCCCTGGAGGACAAGGACCTATGGGCACTAAATAAAAGCAACAGAACGTCATATATCGTCCCCAAAGTGAAGGCCATTTGGGATCGCGAACAAACGAAATGCAACAGGTAGATAAGATCAATACTGAAAAGTTTCTTTAGTGCTTATACAGTCAACTCTCTCTTAGACGGACACCGTTGGGACTGGCTACAACTGTCCGTTTTAGAGAGGTGTCCGTCTTATAGGGCGTTTTTTTACACGACCAACACCAGGTGTCCGTTTTAAAGAGGTTTCCGTGTTATAAAGGTGTCCGTTAAGAGACAGTTTACGGTACAACCTACTACGGCTCAATCAATTGTTGCCGGGAGATAGTGAAAATCCCTGACAAAAGCGTTGGAAGGTTGGCTATTCCCCCCTCCCCTCCCCCATTAATCAATATTGTGGTTGCATCTTCTTGTTTACCACACTGTTCAGTAAGACAGTGACATTGATAAGTTCCATAGCCCATATTCGTATTTTCGATATTGGATTGGAACTAGTTTGCAATTGAGGCTAATGCAGGGAATCTTTTCACACGTAAATCACATGAAGCAGCCTTGTTTCCACTCGTCCCCGGGGAGTTGGGATGAGACTTCACCCCTCAAGCTTGTTGGGAATTTCAGGCCTCCTCCGCTAACTCGCATACCGTGAATTGGCCTCGGGACGAGGCTACACATGAAGCCCTTTTTTATAACATTCCTCCACGTTAATCTCCATTGCACGCTAGTTCCAGAGAATACGAATACGGTCTATTAACATGTGAACCGCTTCTTGTAATTTCAGGCAAAAACGATTTCTAGTTGAAGATCCCCCCCTGCTAGAGCCCTCTGAAACTGATCGTTTACTTGGCGATAAACAGAAGGAAGAAATGCGGGAATTCAGCAAGAAGAAACCTTCACTTTTTAAAGTTCTAGTGAAGATGTATGGCTTAACCTTTCTGTTAGCCGCAATATTCAAACTCTTTCACGACTGCTTTATATTTGTGCAGCCACAAATATTAAGGTAGGTACAAGCAACTCTCTTGTGAAATTTAATGAGGATCTAGGCATCACTGGATAAAAAATAAAATGCTTGACATATCTTACATGATAAGTGTAAAAATCGTTGTTACATTAATGCAAACGGAGTAAGACTAACCACTTTTTGGAAACGAAGCACAAAGCTACAACCAGTTTCAAAATTGTTGAGACACTCACCCTAAAATTGTATTCGTCTTTCAAAGATATGCCCTCGCTTCAAAAATAAACATGTAAATCTTATTCTGAACCCCCCTCCCCATTTCAAAGTTGCTGCCTAAAAGTTTAAATATAATCCTGAAATTCGGACAACATTGATCAGGGGGAAAGGGGGCGATGCAAGGTAACAATATGAAAATATCGTAAATGGCATTCTTGACCAAGAGTGTCTCAACCCTTTTTGAAACTGGTTGTCTGAAAATATCAGTTTAAATTTGTTCCAATTCTACAGACAAGGACCTTGCTTATTGAAAATACGCACTTGAACAAGCAAAATAAATTTTCTAGGAAGTGTTTAATGTTGAAAAGAAGCTTTACCATAGAGCATTTGAAAATTAGGAACAGATCTTTGCATGTCGTATTTTTTGACATGCGGGCTGTGACGTCACAGGCTCGGAAATCATTACGCAAGACTAGTATATGCTCTTTTTTTAATCTAAAATAAAATATTAACTAGCTGAAGCTATCCAGTAGTCTTCAGCTTGCTATTTAACATTAAAATACATAGCTAATAAGATGTCTATGGCAAATAGAAAGAAATTGTGACGGTCTACATGTATACGACGGTCTACAGCGTGTTGTGTAAAAGATTATCATAATATTCTATTTACATCTGATGTAGACCGTGTAGACCGTGTAGATCGTCGGATCTCAGGTTTCAAGCACGCAAGGAGTTTGGTTGTAAAGTATAAACCATTGCATTAAGGGGGCAGTGGGATAAAACTGTGTTTTCCGTTATTCTGTGTGATTCTAA
Organism: Meandrina meandrites; assembly: GCA_963693305.1. Lineage (NCBI taxonomy): Eukaryota > Metazoa > Cnidaria > Anthozoa > Scleractinia > Meandrinidae > Meandrina > Meandrina meandrites. The sequence goes on along the minus strand of OY855911.1, from coordinate 24,086,528 downwards.
CTTCCTCTACTGAGCTCAGATCTCTGAGCAGCGTGATAAACGCTTATGTGTAGAGCCTGTGTTCGTCTTCTACATCAACTGCACATGAAAATATAACTTTATCACGCCAATTTACAGCGTAGAATTACTGGTTAGCATCACCACAAGGAGATCAAAGGACATAACGCCCTGTTCATTGCACTATCGAGAATCTTGCGCATATTGTTGAACGCGCACCCTATTCCGAACAATTTTAGTGCAAATTATGTCAAAACCGGAAGTGCAAAAACTCACCGTTTTTACTATGCCATTTTTAAACACGCAAACTTATATAAATGAAATACAGCTTTTTGAAAAGGTCGCATTGAAAGGATAAAATACTGCAAAATTCATTCTCATCATAAAGTCAAAGCAACAGCTGAAAAGGGTAAACGCACTCAGACAACCAGTTTCAAAATTGTTGAGACACTCACCCTAAAATTGTATTCGTCTTTCAAAGATATGCCCTCGCTTCAAAAATAAACATGTAAATCTTATTCTGAACCCCCCTCCCCATTTCAAAGTTGCTGCCTAAAAGTTTAAATATAATCCTGAAATTCGGACAACATTGATCAGGGGGAAAGGGGGCGATGCAAGGTAACAATATGAAAATATCGTAAATGGCATTCTTGACCAAGAGTGTCTCAACCCTTTTTGAAACTGGTTGTCTGAAAATATCAGTTTAAATTTGTTCCAATTCTACAGACAAGGACCTTGCTTATTGAAAATACGCACTTGAACAAGCAAAATAAATTTTCTAGGAAGTGTTTAATGTTGAAAAGAAGCTTTACCATAGAGCATTTGAAAATTAGGAACAGATCTTTGCATGTCGTATTTTTTGACATGCGGGCTGTGACGTCACAGGCTCGGAAATCATTACGCAAGACTAGTATATGCTCTTTTTTTAATCTAAAATAAAATATTAACTAGCTGAAGCTATCCAGTAGTCTTCAGCTTGCTATTTAACATTAAAATACATAGCTAATAAGATGTCTATGGCAAATAGAAAGAAATTGTGACGGTCTACATGTATACGACGGTCTACAGCGTGTTGTGTAAAAGATTATCATAATATTCTATTTACATCTGATGTAGACCGTGTAGACCGTGTAGATCGTCGGATCTCAGGTTTCAAGCACGCAAGGAGTTTGGTTGTAAAGTATAAACCATTGCATTAAGGGGGCAGTGGGATAAAACTGTGTTTTCCGTTATTCTGTGTGATTCTAACTTCCTCTACTGAGCTCAGATCTCTGAGCAGCGTGATAAACGCTTATGTGTAGAGCCTGTGTTCGTCTTCTACATCAACTGCACATGAAAATATAACTTTATCACGCCAATTTACAGCGTAGAATTACTGGTTAGCATCACCACAAGGAGATCAAAGGACATAACGCCCTGTTCATTGCACTATCGAGAATCTTGCGCATATTGTTGAACGCGCACCCTATTCCGAACAATTTTAGTGCAAATTATGTCAAAACCGGAAGTGCAAAAACTCACCGTTTTTACTATGCCATTTTTAAACACGCAAACTTATATAAATGAAATACAGCTTTTTGAAAAGGTCGCATTGAAAGGATAAAATACTGCAAAATTCATTCTCATCATAAAGTCAAAGCAACAGCTGAAAAGGGTAAACGCACTCAGACAACCAGTTTCAAAATTGTTGAGACACTCACCCTAAAATTGTATTCGTCTTTCAAAGATATGCCCTCGCTTCAAAAATAAACATGTAAATCTTATTCTGAACCCCCCTCCCCATTTCAAAGTTGCTGCCTAAAAGTTTAAATATAATCCTGAAATTCGGACAACATTGATCAGGGGGAAAGGGGGCGATGCAAGGTAACAATATGAAAATATCGTAAATGGCATTCTTGACCAAGAGTGTCTCAACCCTTTTTGAAACTGGTTGTAGCTTGCGTCCTGGATTGCCAGATTGGCGACCGACCTACCGATCGACCGACCGTGCGTACCAAAAAAAATGCAAAAAACAGAATTTTTTAAAAAGGGAAATAAACTAAAATACATGTACATTTATTAAATTCTCAACCTCGGATATTGCATTTCTGGCTTTGTGATTGGTTTACTAAATCCCGGTTATCAGCCAATATACCTATGGGAAATGAATGCGGCAAGTGCCGCTCAGCTTAAAATTTCCCTTTGCGAAGCGAAAGTTCCATCAGAAAAATGGCAAATTTAGTGAGCTTTATATACAAGATATAATCGGCAGTGCCTTAACAAAAACCACACAAATACCACAGAAATGTCATGGTTGACTTAACTACGCAGGATTGATGCGATAAGTTTAATTAAAAATACCTGTAAATGTACAACAAGAGCGACTGAACAAAGAAGAATAGCAGCATATGATTTACGGGAAGACCAGAAAACTGACACAATTTCATTCAGTGTTCGACGTAAAATTAGGCTCAGCATTCAGTTAAGTTTGTTACCTTTCAATCTTGATCTTGTCTTTTTATACTTCAATAAACTTCATCGACTCTGAGTGCAATTTCGTTCCAGCATAATGTAGTAGTCTTGATGACAGCCGTGGAGCCGTAAACAAGCTTGTTGTACAAGGCGTATAATTTCCAGAAAAGCTGTTGCTTTGGATCTTCCCGTAAACCTTAAAAATTGTTGTCACAGTTTTCCAACTAGGTGATTTAAGAGGAAGAATTAAACTCTCTCGCTCGCTTTCTTCGCGTGTTTCATTCAACTCAAGGACTGAACACCGCGCCACAAATTTTCCCGCCTCTTCCAGCGATTTATACATAAAGACGAATTTAATAAAACAATCATTCCATTCCCCTTGTTGGATACGAGTGTTTATATGTCATAGTCAACTCGGCGCTTCGCGCCTCCTTGGCTATTTACCACCTCGTATCCAACGCGGGCTCATGGAATAATTGTTAAAACAATGGAAAGGGCCTACAAGAGCTTTTAATTAGGTCATTCTGATCCTACTTTGCTGGGAAGAAAGAAAGACAGAAGATTAATAACTCTGTGGTTGTAACGACAGACCCGCTGAATGTTTACGACTTTGTTAGTGAAAAAAAGGAAGATTCGCGACTTGAGGGGAAGGGAGAGAGGAGTGAAGGGGGGATTTGGAAAATTGAACGTACTCCTGGAAAAGAAACTGGCCACGCCCCTGATTGGTATCTGCCATTAATTTTGAGTTTAAATTGTCCACGTGCGACCAAAAACATAGAAAGAACTGTTTGCAGTACCATGAAACTTGAATTGTTTGCAGGTACGTTTATCCTTGTTGACTAATACAGGCCAAATTCATTATATTTTTCTTTAGAATGTTAATCGAGTTCATAGAAGACAAGAACGATACCGAAGAAACATGGAAAGGTTATGTGTATGCAGCGTCCATGTTTGTGTCAGCTACATTACAGTCGTTAGTCCTACAGCAATATTTCCACATAATGTACAAACTTGGTATGCGAATACGTTCATCTGTTATCGGACTACTTTATGAAAAGGTAAGCAATTAACCACAGGCCGCCCAAGCTCACGCTGAGAGGAGTTATAACCAGATAATAAGTAATTAACCTAATACATCGTTTGAATACGCGAAAGGTGACGCTCGCCTTGCGCTATATGGAGGTGTTGTGTTACAACAGTTTGTAGTTTGTAGTTAAGAAGGACCCTCCTTAACGCTGGAAATCTTATTTAATTTCATTCCAACGAACTGGTTACTCGTTCGAATTACACAATAGTCCATTTCACGATATTTGACAGATTCGTGCGAGGCCATATTATTGCCAAAACTTCTCTTAATTCCAGAGCTGATCTAGTGTCAGTCAAGAAGTTACTAAGTTCTCGTTTTGGTCAAGTAATGTGCGTGTCAGTGTGAATCCCGTGTTTGTTAATTCGTTCAAGCGTGGCCAGATCAAGAGAAATGTTATCTTCAGTTGCAATATAAACGAAAAGTGAAAATAATAGTAAAGAAATTAGCAAAGACAACATTGTCTTCGTTTGCCGGTTGATTTAAGCTTTTTTTGGACGTTTAATTAAAATTTCGATAACGGAATATAACAAAAGAATTTGAATTTTGAACTTTGAATTATACTAGAATTATATTTAGGAAAAACGATTTTCCGGATGGAAAGTCAATTCACGTTCGGAAGTAATTACATGTGGGGCGCTTGCAGGTGCCTTGATATACATATGAAAAAAACGCAATATGAACTGCTTTTTAATTATAGCTAAAAGTGTGATGTTTAGTGAAGAGCTTATATCATCAGACTTATGTCATCGCCTTCCGCTAGCAAAATGACCTGTTTTAAAATCAATCGGAAACGGGGGACTCCGTCAACTTTAAGAACATGGTAAAATGGTTTTGATGATCACTCAGTAAACTGTAGGATGTTTGCATTTCAACTTAAATTTTAAAAATCCATCAAAAATCCAACATCCAAAAGTTTAGTTCTCGCAGAAATAGCAGCGGCTGTATATTTCAGACATCGCTTGAAACCCTTTAATGAGCTTCACTCTATCACCTGCTTACGGAAAGGTCGACGCAGAACGCTGTTGCTCGGAACAGGCCATCAATAACTACTGCTTAAAAAAGAGATCCTTTTAAGCTAAAGATGATTCGCAAAATGGACCCATCTCTCGTTATTTTTTTTCTAACGTTCTTCGCTGCGGTGCAAGCACTATATAGGGAGGGAGATGTCATTTTAGGTGGAATTGTACCCATTCATTTGCGAGGAACTTCTGAAGGCAAATGCGGCGAGTTTTTCCCTTCGGCCTTGGGTCGCGCGCTGGCCATGATATATGCCATTGAACAGATTAACAACGATTCAAAACTTCTTCCAAATGTAACTCTCGGCTACGATATACGTGATTACTGCGAATCTATCTCAAAGGCCACTCAAATCACTTACGACCTCGTTAAAGACAAATGTCTTAGCAACACAACAAGGAATGACAAGGGGGAGAAATCTATTGTGGCCCTCATTGGCCCAAACGAATCCCGCTCGGCGATTGCCGTTGCTGGACTTCTACAGACATTGAATGCCTCAGGCATAACCCCGTCTGCAACCAGTGCTGAACTCAGTTCACATGCTTATAAGCATTTGTTTCGAATGCTGCCTTCAGACGATTTTCGAACAAAAGCCATAGCTGACATTATAGAGCGATTTAACTGGAGCTACGTAGCCGCTGTAGGGCAAGATGATTCATTTGGTCGAAATGGAATGTGGTCACTAATCAAAGAAGCTGCCACTAGAAACTCGTTTTGTGTTGCTTTGACAGAATTTATACCCAACGAAGGTCGGCTCTTAAGCATAACAAATATTGTCACAACACTACGTCGAAACGATAATATTAGAGTCGTTATCTTGTGGTTATACGGCAGCTCTGAAATACACTTTTTTGGTGAAGTCAGTAGACAAAACCTCACCGGGCGAGTCTGGATCCTGGGCGACTCATTCAATTCAATGTCATACACAAGCATTTACACCTTCGTTCGTGGATCCATAGCATTCCAACCTAAAAATTTCTCTGACATGAGATTTCAAAGGTACAAAAACGCCTTAACGATGGAGACAATGCAGCAGTACTTTCCGGAATGGTGGATCGAGATAAGGGCACTAATAAGAAATTGCTCAGCAAGAGATATCAATGCGGTTACAACGGATCTTTGTTTCCATGATTTTGTACAAAGCTTACACGGTGCTTATATTCCGTACGTCATTGACGCAGTGTATTCGGTTGCACATGCTTTGGACATCTTAGTTCAAGATTTTAGCAATACAGGCGATGGCTACTTGAGAAAACTAAATAGTGAAATTAATGTGATGCAAAGACTTCTTTCTAAAGTCAATTTTGTTGGACGCACGGGAAAAATAACTTTTAATGAACTTGGCGAGAGGAGATCGGCCTTCTATGATATTATCAATTTGCAACAAGACCAAGAAGCCAATACAACGCGATTAAAAGAAGTTGTAGTCGGAAAATGGAAAGAAAATCGAGAATATGACAAACGGTTACATTTATTCAAGAAAATTCGCTGGAACTCTCCATCTGGCGACCCTCCAAATTCTCAATGCTTGGACCAATGTTCGGCTGGAACAAGAAAATCCATGACTTCGCCTTGTTGTTGGCAGTGTGTGTCATGCCCTCGTGGTACAGTCAACCCGATTCCTGGTTCAAAGAGCTGTTGGGAATGCCCAAGAGGAAAGCAATCTAATGAGGCTAGGACAAAGTGCGTGGATTTACCGTTGACCAACTTGAAATATTCCAGTGCAGGAGGAATAGTCATTCTGGCATTTTCCGCTTGTGGTGTAATAGCAACACTTTTTTCATTCGCTGTCACATGCAGATATTGGAAAACTCCCATTGTCAAGGCATCCAACAGGGAGTTTAGCATCGCGCTCTTAATAGGCAACTTGTCGATGCTCACGCTGGTGATTATAAATCTTTTTGAACCTACAGATACAACCTGCAAGATCATTTATCCATTGCGCTACATAACGCACAACCTGTGTCTGTCATTTTTACTGGTTAAAATCTTGCGCATTTCCAGTGCTTTTCAAGTTCCAATAGCGCGCCGTCTGATGTTAAGTTCCCTTACAAATAGAATGCAAGGAGTGATCATTATAACTATGCATATTCCACTGCTACTTGTCTTACTACCCTGGCTTCTTCTGGATCCACCTTTCAAGAGAAAATACATTCTGACAGAACAATACATTTTTATCGAGTGTCAGGCCTATAACTTGGTAGTTGGCAAAACCCTGTTCCTGGTGACATGCTCGTACCTTCTCCTTCAAACGTTTTTTTCCGCATTCTGTTCTTTTAAGATAAGAAACATCCCTGAAAACTTTAGTGAGACTAAAAGAATAGCATTTTCGATGTACATATTTTTGTTCTCGTTGTTAGCTTATCACCCTGTAGAGTTCTCAATGGATGGATGGTATGTGACTGTTGTGGACTGTGTTACAACACTGTTGAGTGCTTATGGCTTTCTTTGTTGCATATTATTGCCAAAAATGTATATCATTCTTTTTAGACCAGAGCTGAACAATGTAAGCCAAATCCGTCATGAAGTAACTCAATTCTCGTTTGGATTAAATTCTGCAGTGTTTGGGAATGCCGTATTTGACATTTCCATTCAGCATGGCCAAACCTGAAAAAAAAGCGTAATTTGAACATCTTTTGTCTTCTTTTCTTAACAAGTTTACAGTGTACGTAAACAAAATCCACAATGAAAGATCTAGATCTAAGATTTCGATCGTGTTCTGTCACACTGAGGATTGACTGTTTCGCAGACATTTCTAAGTTTAATCGTATATAGCACATCAATATCCAAAGCAGTCATTTACTTGAGTTTGATTTCCGTTTGAAAATAAAACTTATCTGTGGAACAGTCGTTTACACGGACATCTTGCCAGCTAAACATATAGCTTGAATATTTGTTTTTGAGGTTTAATTTCCTTTGCTGTCACAGTCACTTGGACATCGCAAAACACCTTCCGAAGAAAGTAGACGTTTTAATTTATTTTTTATTTTTAATTAGGTTTTTTTCGTTATTATAATTTCAAAAGATCGTTAATTTGTATTTAAGTTCGTCTTCTTCTTTTATTGAGTTTTATAAATGGCAAGGTTGGCCACGTCACGAGCTTGTAAACAACGAAGACCTGTATAATGAAGCTTTTTCTATTACAAAGCTCAGTGGAACCAAGATGTGTCAACTTCTTGACGTCCCTATAAGTGCAGTGAAGCAGATGATTCCTATTTTGCCAGAAAAAATAGTGACGAATTGTTCCGTTCCTGTTAGAACTTTCAAGCGTGATATTTCCTAGCGTTACTAAGCGTGACGTATGTTCGGCACGCTAAGCCTTATGGATTGGAAAACCCTCGTGCTTGAACCTTGCGATGTTGTTGTAAGTCTTCAGTGACTTTCTAGGAATTAAACGTGGAAATTATGAGAAAACCTAGAAGCCTCAGTGGTCCTTAAACTACTTTCAATAGTTCCCTCAAGCCAACGTTTTTCAGGGTTCGAAATCGTGATGCGTTTAATTCAAAGATAGTTCAGTTCGGTAAGTAACAAAAGGAAGACCTAAGAAAAGATTGTATTGAAAGACGTGGTCTAGACTTCATTGTATTTACTGCATTTTATACTTTCTTAATTAACCTTCCTTAGTTCACATCTTTTTAATTGTAAACATGTAAAATGAGTCCTTTCATAAATGTAATGTCAAGGGCTTTATTCTCTACTGCATCTAAATTTTATTTTGTGTTCTGGGTCTTTGATGGGCACATGAAGTTTTCATTAGTGAGCAGTTTGGTATACAGACATGTTATTTATTTCTCCTTTTTGTAATACAAACTAATCAAGCGAAGAAATAAGCGAAGAAAAAAGGAGAAATATAAATAAAAAAGAAGAAATAAGTGAAGAAAAAAAAGACAGCCGTTTTCATAATTTCCTCTAACTGTAAAAAGAGCGTATAAAATTTAGATTTAATGATGCCAAAGTATTTTAAAAACCTGTGTTCAACGCGGTGACAATATATAGACACGTTGATATGAGAGGTGGCAAGAGTTACCTCCCAAACTTCTCTTACTATTGATCTTTTTCACGTGACGTCATTAGGTACTAAAATCCCAAACTAAAATGACACCAAAGTTTGCATCCGCATCGGGCATAAGAGGTACTAAAATTATATCTGTTTGCAACGTTTCAGCTCAGTAGCGTCCTTCGTTCTGAAACCAGCGCACTTTACAAGTTATGACGGTGCGTGGCATACAGATACGAAAAGTACACATTTATCTTGTGACTTTTTGCCGTTTGAGAATTAATAACGAAAACTTCGGTTACCCCAGGCCTGTATTAAGCTCAACACTTGAAAACTTATTTAATTTTATTTCAACGAACTGGCTACTCGTTTCATTTCACAACAGACCATTTTACGAAATTTGACAGATTCGTGGGAGGCCATATTATTGCCAAGCATCTCTTAATGCCAGAGCTGAGCTAGTGTCGGTCAAGAAGTTACTCAATTCTCATTTGGATCAAGTAAAAAAGGAGGGGGGGTTGTTGATTCGTTCCAGCATGACCAAATCTAAGAAATTATATCTTCCATAGAAATTCAAAAACATTAATGAAACACAGTAAAAAGAAATAAAGAGAAAAGACAACAATGTCCTTTGTATGCTGTTTGATTAAACCTTTTTTTGGACTTTTAATCAAAATTTCGATAACGGAATATAACAATTGAAAAAATTCTTATTTTGAATTATACAAGAATTATATTTAAGATAAACGAATTACCGGATAGAAAGTCAATTCGCGTTTGGAAGTAATTACATGTGGGACGCATACAGGTACCTTTATATACATAAAAAGACAATTTAAACTGCTTTTTAATGATAGCTAAAAAACGTGTTGTTAAGTGAACAGGTGAGTCATCCGACAACGGATTGTCAGCGTATAGGCCGCCTTCTGCGAACAAAATGACTTTTTTAAATCAATAGGAAATAGGGGACTGCATTAACTTAAAAGACATGGTAAATTTTTTTTTTTCAATCAGTAAACAGTAGGATATTTGCAATTTAATTTAAATTATGAAAATCCGTCAAAAACCAACATAGGAAGAGTTAAGTTCTCGCAGAAATAGCTTTCTCGCAGCGGCTGTATATTTCGGACATCGCTTTACACTCTTGCCTAAGCTTTGGTAAACGGGGTCTGGATGCAAAATACGTTCACTCTATCACCTGCTTTTTAATTATATTTTAATTATATATTTAATTATCACCTGCTTTTTAATTAACGTGGCCTTGTTGTTGGCAGTGTGTGCAGTGCCCTCGTGGTACAGTCAACCCGATTCCTGGTTCAAATAGCTGTTCGGAATGCCCAAGAGGAAAGCAATCTAATGAGGCTAGGACAAAGTGCGTGGATTTACCGTTGACCAACTTGAAATATTCCAGTGCAGGAGGAATAGTCATTCTGGCATTTACTGCTTGTGGTATAATAGCAACTCTTTTTTCATTCGCTGTCACATGCAGATATTGGAAAACTCCCATTGTCAAGGCATCCAACAGGGAGTTTAGCATCGCGCTCTTAATAGGCATCCTGTCGATGCTCACTCTGGTGATTATCAATCTTTTTGAACCTACAGATAAAACCTGCAAGTTCCTTTATCCATTGCGCTACATAACGCACACCCTGTGTCTGTCATTTTTACTGGTTAAAATCTTGCGCATTTCCAGTGCTTTTCAAGTTCCAATAGCGCGCCGTCTGATGCTAAGTTCCCTTACAAATAGAATGCAAGGAGTGATCATTATAACTATGCACATTCTACTGCTACTTGTCTTACTACCCTGGCTTCTTCTGGACCCACCTTTCAAAAGAAAATACATACTGACAGAACAATACATTTTTATCGAGTGTCAGGCCTATAACTTGGTAGTTGGAAAAACCCTGTTCCTGGTGACATGCTCTTACATTCTCCTTCAAACGCTTTTTTCTGCATTCTGTTCTTTTAAGATAAGAAACATCCCTGAAAACTTTAGTGAGGCTAAAAGAATAGCATTTTCGATGTACATATTTTTTTTCTCATTGTTAGCTTATCATCCGGTAGAGTTCTCAATGGATGGATGGTATGTGACTGTTGTGGACTGTGTTACAACACTGTTGAGTGCTTATGGCTTTCTTTGTTGCATATTATTGCCAAAAATGTATATTATTCTCTTTAGACCAGAGCTGAACAATTTAAGCCAAATCCGTCATGAAGTAACTCAATTCTCGTTTGGATTAAATTCCGCAGTGTTTGTGAATCCCGTATTTGACAATTCCATTCAACATGGACAAATCTGAAAAAAAGCGTAATTTGAACATCTTTTTTCTTTTTTCTTCACAAGTTTACAGTGTACATAGACAGAATTCACAATGAAAGATCTAGATCTAAGATTTCGATCGTGGTCTGTCACAAGAGGATTGACTGTTTCGCAGACATTTCTAAGTTTAATCGTATATAGCACGTCAATATCCAAAGCAGTAATTTACTTGAGTTTGATTTCCGTTTGAAAAGAAAACCTATCTGTGGAACAGTCGTTTACACGGACGTCTTGCCAGCTAAACATGTAGCTTGAATATTGTTTTGTTAGCATTTGAGGTTTAATTTCCTTTGCTGTCGCAGTCACTTTGACATCACAAAACACCTTCGGAAGAAAGTAGACGTTTTAATTTATTTTCTATTTTTAATAAGGTTTTTCTCGCAGCGGCTGTATATTTCGGACATCGCTTTACACTCTTGCCTAAGCTTTGGTAAACGGGGTCTGGATGCAAAATACGTTCACTCTATCACCTGCTTTTTAATTATAGTTAAAAAACGTGATGTTAAGCGAACAAGTGAGTCATCCGACAACGGATTGTCAGCGTATAGGCCGCGTTCTGCGAACAAAGTGACTTTTTTAAATCAATAGCAAATAGGGGACTGCATTAACTTAAAAGACATGGTAAAATTTTTTTTCAATCAGTAAACAGTAGGATATTTGAAATTTAATTGAAATTATGAAAACCCTTCAAAAACCAAACATAGGAAGAGTTTAATTCTCGCAGAAATAGCTTTCTCGCAGCGGCTGTATATTTCGGACATCGCTTTACACTCTTGCCTAAGCTTTGGTAAACGGGGACTGGATGCAAAATACATTCATCTCTATCACCTGCTTAAGGAAAGATCAACGCAGAACGCTGTTGCTCGGAGCAAGCCATCAATAACCACTGCTTCACAAAGAGATCTTTTTATGTTAAAAATGATTCGTAAGAAGGACTTATCTCTCGTTGTTTTCTTTCTAACGTTCTATGCTGTGGTACAAGCACCATTTAGGGAGGGCGATGTCATTTTAGGTGGAATTTCACCTATTCATTTGCGAGGAACTTCTGAAGACAAATGCGGTGAGTTTTTCCCTCCTGCCTTGGCCGAGGCGCTGGCTATGATATATGCCATTGAACAGATTAACAACGATTCAAAACTTCTTCCAAACATAACTCTTGGCTACGATATACGTGATTACTGCGAATCTATCTCAAAGGCCACTCAAATAACTTACGACCTTATTAAAGACAAATGCTCCACAAACACAACAAAGGGGAAGGGGAAGAAATCTGTTGTGGCCCTCATCGGCCCAGCCGAATCCCATTCGGCGGTTGTCATCGCTGGGCTTCTACAAACGTTGAATGCCTCGGGCATAACCCCGTCTGCAACGAGTGCTGAACTCCGTTCACATGCTTATAAGCATTTGTTTCGAATGCTGCCTTCAGACAATTTTCGAGCGAAAGCCATGGCTGACATTATCGAGCGATTTAAGTGGAGCTACGTAGCCGCTGTAGGACAGGATGATTCATTTGGTCGAAATGGAATGTGGTCACTAATCAAAGAAGCTGCTACAAGAAACTCGTTTTGTGTTGCTTTAACAGAATTTATACCCAACGAAGGTCGGCTTTTGTCACAACACTACGTCGAAACGATAATATTAGAGTCGTTATCTTGTGGTTATACGGCAGCTTTGAAAGGCACTTTTTCAGTGAAGTCAGCAGACAAAACCTCACCGGGCGAGTCTGGATACTGGGCGACTCATTCAATTCACTGTCAACGGCAAGCATTTTCACCTTTGTCGATGGATCCATCGCATTCCAACCTGAAAATCTCTCCGACATGACATTTGAAAGGTACAAAAAGGCCTTGACGATCACGAGAATGCAGCAGTACTTTCCGGAATGGTGGATCGAGATAAGGGCACTGATAAGAAATTGCTCAGCAAGAAATTCGAACTCAATTACAATGGATCGCTGTTTCCATGATTTTGTCCAACAGTTGCACAGTTCCTATAATCCATACGTCATTGACGCAGTGTATTCGGTTGCACACGCTTTGGACATCTTAGCTCAAGATTTTAGTAAAACAGGTGATGGCTACTTGAGAAAACTAAATAGTGAAATTAATGTCATGCAAAGACTTCTTTCCAAAGTCAATTTTGTTGGACTCACGGGAAAAATAACTTTTAATGATTTTGGCGAGAGGAGATCGGCCTTCTATGATATTATCAATTTGCAACAAGAGCAAGAAACCAATACAAAGCGATTAAAAGAAGTTGTAGTCGGAAAATGGAAAGAAAATCGAGAATATGGCAAACGGTTACATTTCTTCAAGAACGTTCGCTGGAAGTCTCCATCCGGTGGCCCTCCAAAATCTCAATGCTTGGACCAATGCTCCGCTGGAACAAGAAAATCCATGACTTCGCCTTGTTGTTGGCAGTGTGTGCAGTGCCCTCGTGGTACAGTCAACCCGATTCCTGGTTCAAATAGCTGTTCGGAATGCCCAAGAGGAAAGCAATCTAATGAGGCTAGGACAAAGTGCGTGGATTTACCGTTGACCAACTTGAAATATTCCAGTGCAGGAGGAATAGTCATTCTGGCATTTACTGCTTGTGGTATAATAGCAACTCTTTTTTCATTCGCTGTCACATGCAGATATTGGAAAACTCCCATTGTCAAGGCATCCAACAGGGAGTTTAGCATCGCGCTCTTAATAGGCATCCTGTCGATGCTCACTCTGGTGATTATCAATCTTTTTGAACCTACAGATAAAACCTGCAAGTTCCTTTATCCATTGCGCTACATAACGCACACCCTGTGTCTGTCATTTTTACTGGTTAAAATCTTGCGCATTTCCAGTGCTTTTCAAGTTCCAATAGCGCGCCGTCTGATGCTAAGTTCCCTTACAAATAGAATGCAAGGAGTGATCATTATAACTATGCACATTCTACTGCTACTTGTCTTACTACCCTGGCTTCTTCTGGACCCACCTTTCAAAAGAAAATACATACTGACAGAACAATACATTTTTATCGAGTGTCAGGCCTATAACTTGGTAGTTGGAAAAACCCTGTTCCTGGTGACATGCTCTTACATTCTCCTTCAAACGCTTTTTTCTGCATTCTGTTCTTTTAAGATAAGAAACATCCCTGAAAACTTTAGTGAGGCTAAAAGAATAGCATTTTCGATGTACATATTTTTTTTCTCATTGTTAGCTTATCATCCGGTAGAGTTCTCAATGGATGGATGGTATGTGACTGTTGTGGACTGTGTTACAACACTGTTGAGTGCTTATGGCTTTCTTTGTTGCATATTATTGCCAAAAATGTATATTATTCTCTTTAGACCAGAGCTGAACAATTTAAGCCAAATCCGTCATGAAGTAACTCAATTCTCGTTTGGATTAAATTCCGCAGTGTTTGTGAATCCCGTATTTGACAATTCCATTCAACATGGACAAATCTGAAAAAAAGCGTAATTTGAACATCTTTTTTCTTTTTTCTTCACAAGTTTACAGTGTACATAGACAGAATTCACAATGAAAGATCTAGATCTAAGATTTCGATCGTGGTCTGTCACAAGAGGATTGACTGTTTCGCAGACATTTCTAAGTTTAATCGTATATAGCACGTCAATATCCAAAGCAGTAATTTACTTGAGTTTGATTTCCGTTTGAAAAGAAAACCTATCTGTGGAACAGTCGTTTACACGGACGTCTTGCCAGCTAAACATGTAGCTTGAATATTGTTTTGTTAGCATTTGAGGTTTAATTTCCTTTGCTGTCGCAGTCACTTTGACATCACAAAACACCTTCGGAAGAAAGTAGACGTTTTAATTTATTTTCTATTTTTAATAAGGTTTTTCTAATTTAAGTTCGTTGTTATAATTTCAAAAGATCGCTAATTTGCATTTAAGTTCGTTTTCTCCTTTCCGCTTTATTACATTTTGTACATGGGAAGATGGCCACGTCATGAGCTTGTACAACGAAGACCTGTAAAATAAAGGTTTTTCTATTACAACGCTGGAACCAAGATCCGACTACATAGGTGGAACTATGATCACGTCCTTAGAAGTGCAGTGAAGCAGATGATTTCTATTGTGCCAGAAAAAAAATATGAAAAATTAATCCGTTCTCTCAAGCAAAGGAGTTTTTATGGATCAGGTTTTCAGGGTTGGAAATCGTGATGCATTTCATTCGAATAAGGTTTAGTTCGGTAGGTAACAGAAGGAATAGCGAAGAATAGTTTAACAATTATTCTTTGAAATCGAGGTGCCGCTATTCACCGAGATTGAAAAGAATAATTTTTTTAGTATATACACACGAAGTGATCTCAAAACAGACAATCTAGACATTTAATTTGACGTCTCAATTAGTGCGTGAAACACGTACAAAACTATTTACAGATTCTTTTAACATGGCAAATACACAATCTTTGATAAAATCCTCGTCAAAATGGTCCTTTTACACAGTTCAAATCGGCAACTTTAATCGAAAGTCTGCTTGGAAATCGATAGCTGATCAAACAGAGTTTTCGAACTTATCGAGAAAGGCTTGTTGTTTGGCTCGTTGCGAAGGTGCCTGTGAATGGCGGCTTGAATTGAGGTGAGTGTTGCCTTGTTGTAATATGACCTGTCTTGTTTTCTCGCGGAGATGTAAAACTTCAATTCTTCTTTTTCTATTTCCTCGATTTCGGAGAGAAATTCGTTCTGTCAGGCAAACCAGTCTACAAAAATACTCGTAATGAGACAAATTGTAGTCGTGAAGATTAATTGCTGCCTATTTAGCGATAGGTCGAATTGATCACAGTAATTATCTCGATAAACAAACTGAAAAACACTTGTTTGCAAAACATGACTTCTTCACTTATCTTTAAAAACTTTTAGGCCAGAGTTCGAATTGCCTTCTTGGTGTTTTCTGGCTCGCTGTCGCCTTTTATTTTCACTATTTTTGATTCTGAAACGCTAGCGAAACGCGAGTTTACGCCGGCCATTTTGTTTTATGTTTTATGGGATAATGCATTATCCACTCGGTAGCGAGTGAATAATGCGGCATTAGCCCGAGATAGCGAACCAATCAGATTGCTGGAATAGCCAAGATCACTGAGTGTGTATATACTAAACATCATTAGTATCACCCAACTAGTGGACTAATGCAAATCCTGCATTTTGATTGGCTACGCTACTAGAGGACTATTAGTAATAGTCATCGATTAGCGAAATTCGTGACGCTTTCTTTCGTTTTATTCCCAAATGTCTTTCTTCAACTTGCATTTGCTAACTTTATTATTGCTTTTTCTGTCCGACTAGTTGGGTGATACTAAAACAATTAGACCTTCGCCCTCAGGGGCCACGGGTCAATAGCCCATTCAGCTTCGCCTCATTTTCGTAATTTACTTCAACTGTAAAAGGAGCCTATAAAAGTTAGATTTTATGATGCGAAATTATTCTAAAAACCTGTCTTCAACGCTGTGACAATAGCCTGCGTAGCAAGCGTTCCCGTGCGAGCGAAGTGCTATGTGGGCGTGCGAGCGAAGATTCTGGTCGCACGAAAATTAGGGCGAGAGCAAAAAAGGAAAAAGAGCAGAGAGGGAGTGGGGCACGTTTCCAGCTAGAGGAATCGAGAGTGGGATTTCGAGACTTCACACTTCTTTTTCGGAAGACATTTTTGAAATTTCGCTTCTGTTGTTACACAATAGAGCAAACCAAGTCTGCCTTGTGAATCATCTTCTGAAATTATATGTCCGCGACAAAAACATAGGCCTAAAATTGCAGGTTTTGCCGCTTCTGAAGACCTTCCGAGCAACGTGCGCTATTCATTGCTTTGAATCTAATTATAATGGTTCGATACGTTCCAGCGTACGGGATTTTGGAAACAAAACATCATACAGATAAGTTTTTTGCACGAGTTTGTTCTATTGACGATTCCTCCAAGAGTTTCAGGTCACGGTCATATTTAACGTGTCACGTGACCAGAACAGAATAAACCCTAAAACTCAAACGGCGGATAGATTTTAAAATTAAAATGAGTGTCAATAGATAAAGAACGTGCACATGCGTAATGTGACGTATCGTTTTTGTGAAATTCGCATTATTGTAAGAGTTATGGCGTAATAAACACTCATATTTACAGACTTTCATCAGTAGCGTTTCCTTTTTTCGTGTAAACGGTAAAAGCATACGTCAGATTATAAAGACGGCTACGTTATCTCTGATTCGTAAGAGAAATCGGAACTTTACCTTGTTTCTGTGGAGTTTTAGAGATTTTAAATTCTAACGCGCGGTTTGGGATACATTTTTTAAAGCAGGTGTACCCCCAAATAAAATTCACCATTTAGTGTTACAAAAAGCTTCAAAATAGCAGTTTATAATAAAGTTTCGATATAACGCACGCTCTAACTGGCCCAAACAGCGTGCTTTATGAGAGTACAAAGCACGAAGTTCGCGTCATCGTTTGCAAAAATATGGCAGACGATTTTCCGAATTTTTCCCCTGGCATTTCCGAGGAGTTAAAGCAGCATTTTCTGTTTGACTTAGACATCGCAAAGAAAACGAAATTTTAGCTGCAACGAAAACGAGTTATTTGTTTGCAACGGACAACAGTACAGGTTATTCTAAGTTCCGACAAAGTGCCGGTGAAAATGAAGCAATCAAGTAGCGAAATAAACAAAGGTTTCTCAGCCTGTCCAGTGCTAACATAATTGGCGCTATATATCACGGAGGCAGTCATTACACTTTACATGTAAAACAGCGAAAAAATCAACAAATGAGCTGTCTGTGTTTTTGAAGACGAGCATTTTTGTAAAAATGTACAGATAAAAGTATTAAGAACTTAAACTTACATGAAGAGTGCGCTCGTTCCATATGGCAATCTCCGGGCATCTCGGCGAAGCGAACATCAATTACTGATCAATTAAAAGCTGCTCTTTATACATCCTCTTCGACGCTTTTAGTGGAAGCTGTTTAATCGCCAGTTCGGGCAATCCTCTTACGTAAATACGTCTGTTGTTCATTTCAAATTCAGCTCGAACTCTTTCTTTTGTAATCAGTGTCATGTTGAAAAAGTGAAGTTTTCATGCACCCCAATTCGGCCAAATTTCATTGCACAAATAGCTTTTACATCGTTATTCATTCATTATTTCAGTTTTTGGACTGAAAAGTGAACTTCGAAGCATTCTCTCTTCACTCGAAACCGAAAGTGAAGCTCAAGTTCAGTTCGTGATTGACAGCTGTTGTCTCGTTAGCCAATCAAATCATTTGAAGCATTCTAACAAGCGTTGTGATTGGTTGAAATTTGCGTGCTTTGTGAGAGTTTAATATACAATCTTCGTTCACTGTCCAAAATCCACGCGCGCAATTGGTTAAAATCGAACACGTGATTTTACTTTACCTGTCGTCAGCAAACTACGACAGTGCGTTATTGACAATAACGCATAAAAATCGTGCATTATTGACAATGGCTTCAGCTGACAGATTTGCAGAAATAGTGGAAGAACAAATATGAACTTTGAACGATTTTGTGAATGATTTTAAGCCCCACTTATATTTAATTTAGCTTTTTAATTTCTATATTCTTAAACTACGCTAATATAATTTTGTGCTATATAGCTAGAACTGAATTCTTATTCTATTTATTAAAACTTCTTGTTCAAAGTTCGCGAAATTGTGTATTGCGTGCAGTGTACTCAGATTGTATATTAAAAGGGTTAGAGGCTGTTAGTTCGTGTTTTGTTTACAAATACACGCACTTGCTGGCAGCACAATGAACTCGAAATTTTCAATACTGCACTCGGCTACGCCTCGTGCAGTATTGAAAATTTCTCGTTCATTGTGCAGCCAGCGCGTGCGTGTATTTGTAAACAAAACACTCACAACAGTCTCTAACCCATAAATAAAGCACGCCGCTGACGACAGTTGAATCATTTTGGAAAAGAATCTAAAAATGAAGGAGAATACGTGGGCAAAACGACACTGAAATGATGGATTCTTTATCATAAAACAAATAAAGAAGCCCCGACTGTGCTCTGTTCTGTTGTAAAGCACTTAGGAAGCGGCGATATCACTCAAGAAGTAGGAAGAAACACTCACCTAACGGCTCGTGTTTCCCCCTGCACTTCTTTCGCGCTGTTGCCGCTTCCTGTGTGCTTTACAACAAAACAGAGCACAGTTGAGGCTTCTTTATTTGTTAAATACAGGACGCGTGTCACATATGAACCTAGTGAAATGGCCCAGCTCACCAAGAATCTCTCGTGAATGAGCGCCCAACCGATATATGGGAGGCCATGGGCTCGTTTCCCGTCGGGAACTCAGACTTTTTCTTTGTCCCACGCTCGTGACAAACTAACATTCCATCTTTATCAAAATTTCGTTTGTTGTCGGCTGCAGCCGTCTTTAAATAAATTCATAGATAATGAACTTTTTAGCATCCTGATGAGAGCAAGGGTTCTGCGCGATCTTAATAGTTAAATAAGTTTCCACTCTATTAATATTGACGAGCATACTCAGGAAGGATTTGATTTTGTTGCTAGGCCCTAGTACTAAGCAATGGATCTCGGGCAAAGTCAACCGCGGGAGAAATTGTGAACCTGATGTCAGTGGACGCGCAAAGGCTGATGGATGTGATGACGTATATAAACATGATATGGTCAGCGCCTTTCCAAATTGGTGTTTCTCTTTACTTTTTGCATCGCACCATGGGCTGGGCAATCTATGTCGGTCTTGGTGTGATGGTGGCCTTAACTCCACTGAATTTTCTTATTGGCAAAACGGTCAACAAGTTGCAGGTAATTATTTACATAGTTTCTTCGTAGCTCAGAAAAACACTAGATATATATGTTTAAATCATTTCATGGTATGTTTAAAGGAGGGGTCAAAGTTTGACCAACTGTCGATTAAGTTGTCAACAACTGAATAAGTTAGTTGGTTTTTGAGAAAATAAAAATGTCAGGACGTCTGTGAAGGAGTTTTGCTGTTTCTACAATGTAAGCTTCAGTATCTTGAAATAAATTAAATTAATGGCTATCTCAGAATCAAATTACTATTGTTTTTGTTGTTGTTTAAAGTAGATCTAAGAAGAGCGGCCTTGTTTAAGAAAAAGGATACCGCTGTCGCTGCTATTAAAATTTTTGTTGCTTAGTAACCTCTCATCCTCATTGTGTAGAATGACAAAAAATGAAATAATGTGTTCTTATCGAGATTCTTTTTTGCTTTTTTTGTTAAACAAAAATCTCACCTCGAGCTTTAGGGCCGTACCTAGTAAGAGACAAGACGAGGCTTGATTTAATCCCAAACTTAAAAACAAAATACGTTCAAATGATAAAATGATCCCCAGTTGAACGAGATTGCTTTTTCTGTAGAAATACCTCATGACAAAAGTTGAAAATAGTGTTTCAGAGCCTCTTGATTTCAAAAATTATCTGTCTGGTGGAAAGAGTGTTTAGTCGTTATGTTTTTGATAGGTTATATGTTCGTTTTATTTTTTTTAGGTGAAGCAAATGTTAGAGAAGGATGATCGGATCAAAATAATAAACGAAGTGCTTAATGGAATCAAGGTACTTTTAAATGAATCCTAAACTCAGTGTTTGAAGTAAAATAAAACAAGTATTAGCGATCAAGTAGCTCAGTACAAGTAACTTCGTATAAGCAAGTCTTTGCAGTTACATTATAATAATGAATCTATGGAGCCTGGTGCAGAAACGTTCTATTGAAAGTGAGCTCGACTTGAATGGAAATTAACACTCATGTCAAGTTAGCAATTTCATTTCAAAGTTTTTTCGCCATGTCTCGTTTTGAAGCAGAAGCAAAAGGAGAATCGAAAGGGGTTTTACACAACAAGGCCATCTACAGACAAGAATGAGTTTGCTGTCGAAAGTTATTTTTTTGTTGATAGCAAAGAGTTGGCGACAACAGAAAAGCCAATGTGAGGGAACTTATCGATAATAAGCTTTAAATATAGTTATCGACAACTAAGTGGCTCTTCTTTTCAAAAGGAAAATCCGCCTTGTTAACTTCACATTAAAAGCTAGCTATTGTTAATTTGACGTAAAATTAAGCATGATGTTAATTTAACGCAGTTCACCAAAATTTTAAAAATTCAACATGTAAAGGGCTTTTTTTTTGATAATCATTCCAATACGTTAGTAACGTTTTGCGGATATCATTTTCTTAGGTCCTGAAGCTTTACGCTTGGGAAGAGTCTTTCTTGTCAATAATCAACAATAAGCGTGCCAAGGAACTAAAGTACCTTCTAAAATCCAGACTGTGGGGAAGTTTATTGACCTTCGTTTACAACAGTTTGCCTGTCTTGGTAGGTAATTATTATCCAGCCTCGTTCCCAGGGTCTTCCCTCTAGATCTTCCCTCTTAGCACTCTCCCCCGTCCCCCACCAGAAGAGATACCCCGTCAGCAAGGTTGGGTAATTCAGTAACGAGCTAACCCTTGCCCAGATCTCCTCGAGGTCTGTGCAAAATTTGATCTCGGTACGAGATTAGTAGCAAACTTCAAACCTATTCTCAAGGTAAATACCAGTTCAGGCATGCGTATCACGAACACTGTTGGCCAGGACCAAATAGAAAAAAAATTGCAGGTGTAGAAATGTTTATAACAAAATCCCAAAGTGCGATATTTGAAATGATTGGTTAGACCTTGGTCAAAACATATCGTAAATCAGGTCGGCCCAGTCAATCGAAAAGTATGCTCATTTATGCTCTTAAATCTCGTTTGGGCATCTTGTTTATTAACATTTCTAACATTTTATTCACTCATGCAGATATCACTCAATTACCAACCCACAAATCCAGCAACAACACCCATCCATCAGCAAAACCAGTGAGCTTAGCCAGTAAACAATACTTTAGAATACGAAATCATTACGATTTTATAAAATCGCGGAAAAAAAACTTTCAGTTTTGCCAGGAACTGACTTGCTCATGTTTCGGTCAACCACAACTTTTTCAGAACCTTTTCGCCAACACGGCTAAACATACAGTTCCTTCATTTAAAAACCAACCTGATGGAAAGCTTCTCGCCCGAAAAAACTTAAACCATGTAAATCGGTCCTAGGAATAATTAACATCTAAAAATGAAGTTGCCAAAATCATTCCACCGTTTACAGTGAAATCTCTATGTCTCGAACCTGGTGATCTTTAAAAGTTGTTTTCCTTGAATTTACTTCATTTAGACAAACACTGTGATTTTCTTCCTGTTTTCCTGCACCCCAGATTTATCAAACCAATTTTCGCTTGCCTTGGTAGTTCGAGAAATCTGGATTCAACTGAAGTTACGTTTTCTTCAGGCGTCATTCCTTTTTTTTTCTTTAGGTTGCTGTCAGTACATTTGCAGTGTACGTTCTCACAGGTCACAACCTCACAGCTTCCAAAGCATTTGTGGCCCTGTCGCTGTTTGGAATTATGCGTTTTCCGCTCGGATTCTTCCCAGACGTGATTGCATCGTGTATACAAGTGAGTCCTGAAAAATAGCAAATCATTTAACACGACCACGCCAGAGTTTTGTAGTACGGCCGAGGGTGTTCAACTTTCTTATCGGCTAGTCGTGTTTTTTCTTAGCTACCTGTCCCTCCGTGTTGACTGCAAAATAAAGTTGTGATTTGATGTGATTTGATGTATAGGCAAGCCATTTTAGATTGATCTTAGTTTTCATCTCCAAACGCTCTTTCAAGGGTCCGGTTTGTTCAATCATTGCACTACGCATCGAGCAATTATTGGCGGTTATTTTATTTATATTTATTTTGCTGCAAGAGAAAATGGCGTCTCGCGAAGATCCCATGACCTTCGATAATTGCTTTATTTGAAAACTATTTAAGGTCTGTTCAAACTAAATATTGGGTCGATCTGACAAAATTATCCACGCCCTGCTCTCACACGATCATTGCACGGCGCAAAAATTGAAGTTCCCCCAAAGAAAAGCAACAGTATAAAATGAAAATAAAAGAGTCACCACTCTGCGAACACTGCCGCTGTCAAAATGGAACACTTCTTCATAGGTTTTGCGAGTGCCCCGAAGTTAAACTTTTTTGGGAAGACGTCATTGAATGGTGGAATACAAATCGCTCTGAAAATCTCAATCCTGCTTGGTCGGAAATCCTTTATGGATACAGACCTGAGAACACCAGCCTTCACGCTTTTAATCACCATCTTCTTATTGCTAAATATCGTGTATACCTCGCAAGAAATCTGTCAGAGACTCCTAGCATAAAGGTCTTTCTTGCCTTACTGGAAAGTAGAGTCAAATGTGAAAGACAAATGGCTATTAAAAACTCTAGCTTTAAAAAATATGAAGCAAACTGGACCACTCAGTGTCTGCATAAGCGATGCGGTAGCTTTTGCACCACTATCAAAATAAAGGAACCAGGTTAAGGTACTTTTTTTTTCCAACACTTTTTTTTGTCTGTTGTTATTTATCCTTTTCATTTGAGCCGACTGTAAAGGTATATTTATCTTTGTCATTTTACTTTGACTGTATATTCCTACTAGCTCTGTTGTTAAAGTAAGGTGTTATATTAGTTCAGTTGTAATTAAGTCCTTCTTTTGTAAGTGTAGTATTAGTTCTGTAAATTAGCTCCTGTTGTTTATGCATTGTATTAGTCTTGTAAACTAGCTCTTTTGTTAAGTTGAGTATATTGTTTAGTTGTGTAATTTAGCTTTTATTTTACTATGTAATGCACTATAACTGTAGGTATTGTGGTGTATTAAAATTAAAAAAAGAAAAAAAAAAAGAAAAGCAACAGTGACCGGCAGCAATGCAAAGAGTTGAGAGGGATCTACTCCCATCGTAAATTGTAAGTCGCTAGGAGTGAGGGGCAAACTGCCAAGGAGTGAGGGGCAAACTGCCAGCGATCACCTGCAATGTTTAACTGTGCTATTTTTTGTCACGTTGACCTAAAGGAAGACGAAATGCCCTAAAGGTAGGAGAACACTGTAAAGCAGACTATAAGTGAATTTTATAGCATTAAAGAAAAGCTACTAAGCAATTCAACGAAACCGAAAAAATTAGTCAGACAAGCAGCCAGCATGGGACCATGGTGAGTGACCATTTGCGATAAGAAGCTGCAAAATTAATTTTCATAAAGAACTAAAAAACGCATCTGAGTGCATTGCTGAGTTATATAAACACACGGGGATTTTTAAGAACACGAGAGAAGTGCATAGAGAAGCACGAGGCGCAGCCGAGTGCTTCTCGCACTTCTCGAGTGTTCTTAAAAATTCCCAAGTGCTTATATTACTCAACAATGCACATTTCAAATCTGTCTTTTGTTTCTTTCTCACACATTTACAAGAGGGGTATATGCCGATGTTTAAAAACTAACACCAGTGTTTTTTTCTTTCCTTTTTTGTCCCAAGGCTCGAGTCTCAATCAAGCGCTTGGAAGAGTTTTTGGATTTGGAAGAACTGGACCCCGATGGCGTCCAAAGGAAATCACGTAAGAAAGGCGAAATATGTAACTTTTGGAAATACAACAGGCACTTGATGAAAATCATATTAAGACGGCTAGGTGGCTTTAATTTCACTGAAAGTGCCCAGCGACGGTTATACCGGAGGAAAACGTTGTGGACGTTAATATAATTAGCAATTATCCTGGGCAATTGCTAGGAATATCACCTGATAACCTAGCCATTGACGCCACAGTCTGAAACTCCCCTGTTGAACTGGATCGATCCATGTCTTGTTTTAGGAGTCAGTGTATGTTTTAAAACATAGAACTGAAATAATAACTACATTGTTTCAATCTTCTCTTGTAGCAACCTTGCTTACCACAGGAATGGTTAGTGTTAGAAATGGAGTGTTTGGTTGGAATAAAAAGGATGCGCCAAAACTGCAAGGGTGAGGATCTTAAAAAAGTATACATTTCGATAGTAAAGTCCTGTCTCCCTCGCTCTTCTGCAATCTAGTTATTAGTAGTAAAAGTACTTGGTTACTCGCCCGTTTCTGAGACAAACCCTAATCTTATCTAGTGAGTCACTTACGGTTGAATGCCACTTTTGTAACAGCCTCAATGTAAACATTTCAAGTGGTTCACTGGTCGCAGTTGTTGGTCAGGTTGGATGTGGAAAATCTACTCTGCTTTCTGCTCTTCTTGGAGAAACAGCAAAATTACATGGAACTGTTTATGCGGACGTACGTATACTTAGTACAGTTGACCTTTTTTAATATAATAAAGATGATTAGTTGGAATCGACAGATGTAAAGGGGAACAAAATGAGTAAAGTGTTTGACAATTTTCTTATTATTCGTTGTATAATTCAGTGCTATGTTCCTTGAGTAAAGCTCCCAAATTTGGCCAGAAGAAAGTGGGTGCCTAAGATTTGAATAAACGAACTTCATGTTACTTACTTCGTACCTATAATTACTGTTTTTAGAGAGGTGATCACGAAAAGGAATCCAGAACTAGTATAACTACAAAGTGTCAGCATGCCAGGGCAAACGAGGCATCGGTTACAGAGCTATTTAAATTTATGGAATATGTCAAGGAATGCAAAAACGGAACCTCGCTGATCCTTTAACTTTCAGGGTTCTGTAGCATATGTTGCCCAGCAGGCCTGGATACAAAACGCTACCGTACGAGATAACATCTTGTTCAACAGACCGTTTGATTCCGCTCGCTATGAGCACGTGATTGACTCGTGTGCTCTGAGAACAGATCTGGACATTCTTCCCGCTGGTGATTCAACGGAGATTGGAGAAAGGGTGAGAAACAATTCTGCTATATCATACTATTTGATGCTTAGTGTTAAAGTAGCATAGGAGATGACATATCCAGTCATTTTTTGTTTTAGCCCTTTTGGGAACGCAAATTTACTAATTAACTTCATTTACAATTTTGTTGGAAAATAAAAAGGGTATTAACCTCAGCGGTGGTCAAAAACAACGTGTCAGTCTGGCCCGTGCTGTGTATTTCAATGCCGATATCTACCTGTTGGATGATCCTCTCAGTGCTGTGGACGCTCACGTTGGACGAAAACTATTTCAAGACGTCATCGGACCAAATGGGCTGCTCAGAGAGAAGGTAAATAAGTTGAGCACACATTTGACATCACTCTCAAAAGAAGATGATGCTTGATGTCCAGTTTCCTGGAGTGTTACATGTTTTATTGTGATGCGGGTCGGTTTTTCCCAGGTGAAACAGTATATCGTCACTTACAGTAGCAAACAGGCTGCTTATTGAAGAAAATTTCCTTTTAGCTTACAGTACCTCGACGTTTCACGTTTACTCGCCTTCTCTTCGACTTATAACCTCCTATTCATACCCTAATATTTCTTGATTTTGGCGTATCTTCATAAAATACTTATTTAAGTTACAATACACAAACTTGCACAATGTTAAGTAGCATTCGTTTTTGCTAATAAGTACCCCGCTAATAAGCACCTTGCCAACATGAGGATTTCAAAAGTTTTCTTTAAGTTATCCGAGAACGTTCCCAATGTTTCGGCCGGGCATTATATTAGTTAGCGTTTTGTAAACCATTGTTGTTATCTTAGTAAGTGTATCTTGGAATGTCTTTTTGAACATTGCTTTTTAGCTTTTAATTTATACATGTTTGTAACAGTTATTTCGTAAGCCATTCTATCCTCGTGTATTATTGAAGCAACAGCCAAAGGCAATACTTCTAGAATTTATTACAACGATTATGCACTCGTTTTCCCATTATCTAGACTCGCATCCTAGTGACCCATGGAATCAGCTTTCTACCTTACGTGGATCACATCATTGTTCTCCAAGATGGCTTCGTTTCTGAGGTAGTGTTTTCATTATCCCTTATTGCATCAGCGATGTTTCTTTTTCTTTCTTTTTTAGATGATTTTAAAACATATTTTTATCAATTGTTTCTCTTCAGGAAGGTACCTACGCCGAACTTTTGGAAAATTCAGGCGCCTTTGCAGACTTTCTCCAAACCTACAGCTCGGAAGAAAATTGTGGTCGGTGTTAGCTAAGTGTTTGATGTGGGTTACATGTTGGGAATCCTTTTGAGTTTTTGAGTTGTTTTTCTAACGTCCGAAACTTGTGTTCCAGCCTGATTACACAAAAATGAAGCCTTGGTAGTACCTTGTGAAAAACTTCGATAATTGCAATTCACTTGTTGATGCTGCTGTTGTTGTTGTTGTTTTTGTTGTTGTTGTTGTTGTTGTTGCTGTTGCTGTTGCTGTTGTTGTTATTGTTGTTAGTCTTCTTCTTCTTCTTCTTCAAGACGAC
Source organism: Meandrina meandrites (assembly GCA_963693305.1). Classification (NCBI taxonomy): domain Eukaryota; kingdom Metazoa; phylum Cnidaria; class Anthozoa; order Scleractinia; family Meandrinidae; genus Meandrina; species Meandrina meandrites. The sequence goes on along the minus strand of OY855911.1, from coordinate 24,059,476 downwards.
GAAGAAGATGAACAAAATAGAAGGGTTTGATTAACAGAAATTAATTTAAAGGGACACCGTCAACCAGTGCTCTTTGTGAACCCATATGTTGTTGAACATAACAGTTAAATGACGAAAACAGTAAGACATTTAAATCAGTTAAAGAAAAAAAAATCTGGCTAAGTTGGGCGGTAAAAAGACGACCTGCAATCTGATTAAAATTTTCCTTCCGCAAAGATCCGTTATTTCTGTATTACAGAAAGTTGGCAGTGCATTATGGTTGACGGTGGCCCTTTGACGCTCTTGCACTTGTGAGAAGAAAGGAAATTTGGAGGATCACAAATCATAAAATATTACTTTCTTAATAGAAGCTGAAGATTCCTATGAGAACGAAGCCGACGAAGTAGTTGTGGAAAAAAATAATAGTATACCCCACATAAAAGAGAGCAAAACCTCCCAGAAAAATTTCAAAGAGGAACAAGAGAATAAAGACAAGGTTGGGAAAACAATCACAGAGGAGACGACAGAGACTGGAACGGTAAGTTGTCGTGGTCAGAGAAATCGAATTTTTGCGCAAAGAAAGTGAAATTATCTCTGATGTTTTTTTAGAAACATTGCAGTACGTATCACATCAAGTTCTATTCCTTTAAAATTGCAAATCTGTACGTTTCGTTTTCCTTGCGTCGTGATAGATCCTTTTTGGAAAGCTCGCTTCGCCCACGAACTCACCCTAAAAATCAATATCAAGCAATATCCGAAATAATCAAGGTCTCGCTAAGTGTTATCACACTTACCTCGACTTTGATCATTCCGGATATCACAAAAACCTCATCCAATAATTGTTTATTATACAATTACCTCTCTCTGTAGCTTTCACACTAAGGAACATAACTGAGCGTGACTGTCCGCCCTAGAAACGATCCCTCGATTTGTTTAAGTCTTCCTGATAGATAGTGTCTTCCTCCGGGAGGTTTCCGCTTTGTAGAGTTGTCTGCCTTACAGAGTTCCTTTCCTGTAAAAGCGTCCGTCTTAGTGAGATTTTCTTCTCTTAAATACGTCCGCCTTTGAAAAGGCTTCTAGAGGGATCTCTTGATATTTATCTGCCGTAGGGAGGTGGCGACCGTTTGAATATTTCCACCTTTTAAAGGGCGTCCTCCTTAGGGAGGTGTACGACTTACAGAATTTGTCACCATGAAACGAAGATATATTCGCCATGACTAAAAGCGGTTCAGAGCGTCTGCGTTAGAATGGTGCTCTCTCTAATGAGGGATTCCTATGAGAGGGAGTCAAACTTACTAAACCATGTCAATTAAAACAATGTTGAAGACAGGCGTTATTATATCTTTATTAATTTCCGTCTGACTATGAAGGTTGAGAGCAGGGAAGCACACTAAGGCAATGCTCCTAGGTAAAAGATCTTCTTCGTGTCCTCGTGCTTGTAAATTTGTGGATAGTGTAAGAATAATTTGATTTCGGGCCTTATGGGAAAAGAAATGTTAAAATAGGGAATCTGGCAGTTCCTGACTCATATCAAAAGGCCATTCTGTTTGTATTCATTAGTTACATTGCAGCAAAAAGATCCGTTTAAGTTATTAAGCCACCACTTGTTCATCTCGTTACACAGGTCAAGCTTTCAGTGTTGATGTCTTATATCAAGTCCACTGGAATTCACTGGTTCTTATTCTCCTTGTTCTTTTTCACGGTCATGGAAGCATGTGCTGTTGCCACGGGAATATGGCTGGCTTACTGGAGCTCCGCCAACGTGACAACGAACCAACAAAGGGATTTTTATCTCACAGTCTATGGTAGCATCGGTGCGGGTCAGGCTTTTTTCACCTTCATGTACTCCTTGACATTGTTTTACGGAGCGTTCAGAGCTTCCAGAACACTACATCGCAAATTGATAGTCAATATCTTGCGATTGCCGATGACTTTCTTTGATACGACTCCACTTGGAAGGATTATGAACCGGCTGTCGAAGGACATTTATGGAATCGATGTGACAATTCCAGTATCATTGAGGTCGTTTTTCCAGATGTTCTATGACGTCCTCGGCATGCTGGTTGCCGTTAGTTACGCAACACCACTCTTCCTAACTATCGTGCCTCCTTTGGGAGCTTTGTATTTTTATATTCAGGTATGTCGATGGAAGGGGTAAACTTACTATGATGCATGTGCTTGGTGCGTGCCTTTGCCATGCGGCAAACATAAATGAATGATTATCAACAATTTCCTGATAGGTTCTATTTGTCTTGATTGATGATAAACTGAAATGTCCATAAGGCGAGGAAACGTGGGGAAGTTCAATCGTCCTACCTGAAGCCGTGCATGACCGTGCCAAATTTGACTCGCGCGCTTTTTTATGATCAAATAGAAAAGATATTATAAATACGTATAAATATGTCACAGGTAGCAAGTAAACACGAAATCTTAGACATGGGGTTTCGCTTACATCTGGGTAAACACTGAAACACTGTCGTCACCTGCTAGTTTTGTCGTAACTGTACTGTCCAGTTAATTGTTGTTGTCCTGTAGCCAGAAATGTCAGTGGTCTCCATGTCTCCTTGACTTGACTGGCGAGGAGATGGCTGATTGAAATTTGAGCTTTCACTGACATGAATTGTATATTGTTTTTTAATATATATGCGTGAATGTGTCGGAGCTGAGTGTAATCGTGGTCTTCATGGCTTGAACGTAAATCAAATGATCACGTGTAAATTAATTTCAGCATACAACTCTCAGTATTATCTTGAATAAGCAGGATAGTCAAAAACGTTTTGGCAAAGAACCTCCAAAACTCGAAAAGGTCGTATTTAACTTACATAGCGCTAAGTTAATGGATTCTTTAATTTATTGAATAACAAGAAATACAAAATGGTTATCTCTCTCTTTAGAGGGTGTACGTGGCAACATCAAGACAGCTAAGAAGGATCGAGTCAGTGAGCCGATCACCAATCTACAGTCATTACCTAGAAACGATCAATGGTGCCAGCACCATCCGGGCATATTCACAACAAGAGCGCTTCATACGGGATAATTATCGTAAAGTGGACGAAAACCAAGTTGCCTATTACCTGTATATTTCCGCTAACAGGTAGTTTTATCAGTGGTAACAACGGACCGTGTCACTGCTGAGTTTCGTCTATATTATCAAGGTGTACTAAGAAATCGCTACGAAAATTCTTGTTAGTGAAGAAATTACTACTTCCGAGGATCTTAATTACAAAACCATATATAGCTTCGTTACAAAAAGCAAAATATATCTCCGGGGTGTTATATAAAAGTTACAAGCAGACAAGACTAACTTTGAAAACTGTTCATCGTAACAGTTTTTCAAAGACCCATGTCGCAATTTGTTTGAAAGGGACTGTGCCACGGTTGAGTTAAGTTTATTCATTACGTTTTGCGAGATTACTCGCTATGAAACTTAATGTTTGCAAAAAAAAAAAAGCTTCTATGGATCTAAATAGCAAAACCACAGCTTCATTATAACCAAATGTGTCTCCAGGGCGTAATTATTTAAAGTTACAAGCAAACGAGATTAACATTGAAAACTGTTCAGTCCAACAGTATTTAGAATAGCCATATCACAATCCGTTTCAATCTTCTTCACTTTTGGCCATCCGTACCTTCTTTTGTATTTGCTGTATTATTAAAATGTTTCTTCACTGTTTTAGTTAGTTTTATATTTCACTCAATCTTTATTATTAAAATGTTCCTTCACTTTTTCAGCTAGTTTTATATTTCACACAATTTGTTTCTATGTTTGGCTGAAATCTGTGACACAGTTCTTCCAAGTATACTGAGTTTATTCTTTCAGCCCTTACGGCCCTGATGTCAACATAGAGATTCCTGTTATCGGTTTCTATTTTTTTTTCTTCTGGTTACGACGTTGCGCAGTATTCCTGATAAGAAATCGTGGGCAAGCAAGAAGCAAGAGGTACAAACCACTCACAGAAAGATGTCGGGAGTGCATGCAAGCATATATATAGACGTGCATGTAGGAAGAAAATTGGGAGAGAGAGCAAAGAAGGAAAAGATAGGCTCAGAAAAAAAATGGTCCTCACAAACTCATTTAGCACGTGGTAAAATCAAAGTAACAGGCTGACGTTATGTTTCTGTTGGTTTTTTTTTTTTTTTCATTTCTAGATGGCTATCTCTTCGTTTAGAGTTCATTGGAAATTGTTTAATCTTTTTTGCGGCATTATTTGGTGTGATCAGCCGGGGAAAGATCAGTGGAGGTCTTGTTGGACTATCTGTCACATATGCGCTGCAGGTAAAACGAACGAGTAATTACACAAATGATAGTCTAAATATACACCTGGAGAGTGTCTCTGGTATAATATATAAAGAAGGCGTAAAGAGCTTTTTCACTTTACGCGGGATTTTTATCGAAGGTGTTGCTGTCTTTCTTATAAACACAACGTAACCAGGTTCAATTTGTTTGTTCAGTTTGTTCAATCCTCTCTCGTTGATTAGATTACTCAAAAGCTCAACTGGATGATTCGAATGTCGAGTCAACTGGAAACTAACTTGGTGTCAGTTGAGAGGGTCAAGGAATATTCTAGTACAAAAACAGAGGTTGGTAATGTTAACGTTTATGTTACTTTTATACTTGAATCGATTATTTTGCGGCTGTTCAAAATTATCTGTTTTGAGTTAAATTTATCTTTGGTCAAACCAGTTCAATTTATATTTTCCATTGTCTCAATCCATTATCATAAACTAAACAAAAGGAAATTTGAATCAAATCGGTTTGAAATTTTTTAAACGAAAGATAAACTTAATTGTAAAGAGTAGTCCATTGTCCGAAACTTGGATTACAAATATCTAACAAACTCTTCTTGTATACTTAAAAAAGTTCGCTCCCACTATCTTTCTGAAAGCAACGTTGAGCCGCTTACACATATGTAGTTTTGACAGCCATCCTCGTAACGGTGCTGTCGCAGACCTCCTTCCTTGTTTTTATTTTTCGAACTTTCAGAATTTTAGTTTGAAATGTAAACGTGAAATGTTGAGCGAAGTCATAAGGTCGATGGAGTCGGTCAATTCCATTGTGACCCCGTCGCTTATGGTCCATTTAATGAACACTAGATTGACGGATGACGGTGTTGCAATCAGGAGCGGAAGAAACAAATGCTTGCTCCTAGACTTTCCAAGCTCTTCTTCTCTGCTTTCGAATCCGACAATTTAGTTTCCACTGGGTTGTAAGCAACGAAATCATAATCGCAATCGGAGCTCTGCTTTAAGGAGCTATGTCGCGGGGATTTTGCGGATTTTAGGTCTAAACTATTCTGAAATTAGCGGTAGGCAACTTAACTCATGACAAACATAATCTTAGAACATGTAAGGGAAGATTTAACCCTACTTAGGGCTATAAATAACAATTTTTGAAAGACTCGTGGAAGCAACTTGAAAAGTTTAGCCCTAATTTTTCAAGTTGCAATCCATTTCCATCCAAGCCATCCGCAGCCAAAGACGCTTGTTAACAGTTTCAGTGCTCTAATATGGCAATTGTTAATTAAAATTGACCATTATGTTTAGGTTTCTTGCGACACAAATCAATATTTTGGCTGTTCAAATATCTGTTTAAATCTGTGACAAAGCCCCTTTAAAACTCCGTCGCTTTGATCTTATGATTACGACTGCGACTCCAGCTATGTCGCCAGTGCAAATCATCCTTTAGTGATGGTTTGGTGTGGGTTACAGTTAAATGTAAGTTTTTATCGAATTCCAGGCCGCGAGGGTCATTCCAGACAGCCGTCCGTCACGTGACTGGCCACAACAGGGAGTTGTGTTAGTTGATAATTTCCAGTTACGATACAGAGATGGCCTACCATTGGTTCTAAAGGGAATCAGCTTCATGATCAAACCAGCCGAAAAGGTATGACTGGATTGTTAACACAGTAATGCGATGCCATTTTGATTTTTGTTTCCTTTAACATTTTCATCTCAGTGGAGTTTAATATAACTTTGCTAATCACGATGAAAAGTAAATCTCACCAAATCTAAAAAATGGTGGTTAGTTGTGAATTCAAATGGAATCGGGCCCTTACATCATTCTGCTCTACCTCGTCACCCAATAAATAACAGTAGTTCTCCAGACCATTTGCCTTCCATGTCCATTTTCTCGCGTGCTTAATTAAGAATTTAACTGACGACAATGCCATACACGTGACTTCATTTAAGTGACAGCTTAGGTATCACTGACACGGTGAGTAAAATGACTTCCTTAGGCCTGGTCAAATAGATTTTCAGATAAGTTTTCAACGTTAGAGTGATTTTAATAAACCCGTGAAACAACATGAAGGAATTACTGCGCAATAGTCAAAAGTTAACAAAAGAAAACAATGCAGTTGTAATACTATCTGGAAGTGTAGTTACTGTTTTCACGGGTTAAGTAAACCCACTCTATCCAATATTTGTGAGTAACAAATGAATCATTTCATATACATTACATCAATACTGAAACAGTTTGAAAACATATCGGACAGAAGCTTGAAGTTTGGTCTACTGTTTATAGTGGAACTAGAATACCTAGAGTTATCGGTCTCGAGTTTCTTCTTACAATATCATTAAATAAATTGCCAAGCAGACTGGCTAGTAGAATATGGAAAGTTATCGACTAATGCACAGGCAACCTGAACAAGAGTGAAATTGTGAAAGATGAAATATTCAACATGTCGCGAGCGTGGGGCAAGGATAAACCCGTAACCTCCCAAACACCGAGCGGGCGCTCTATCCACTGTGCTACGAGAACTCATGGTGTGCAAGGCCATTTACTAGGTTCATATGTGGCACGCGTCCTGCATAGTGCTAGGATCTGCAGTGTCGATAGTGTTCTGTATGGTGATAAGTAAACAAAGATGGTAATTTTTTGTTTAAGAGTCATATTATTTACATGTCTTTGTTTCTCTATTGTTCTTAAAAATTGCACTATGTAGATCGGCATTGTAGGTCGTACAGGAGCTGGGAAATCATCTTTGACGTTAGCCTTGTTTCGTATTCTTGAGAGAGCTGGTGGAAAAATTGTAATTGATGGCGTTGATATCGCTACTATTGGACTTCGAGACCTGCGGTCACGTCTCACCATTATCCCACAGGTATGAACGGAGTATTTCTGAATAATGTTATTGATAGCTTATTGATATAACACGATCGGGCAACTGTTCCCTCGTAGCAGAGTATCATTTTCCTATTTTTTAGACGAAAAAAAGGAGATTCTGCTCTGATTCAATCTCGTCCCCAGAGCCCGCCCGGTCTCTCGCCAAGTCCGACGAGAAAGTCCGCAATTCACGGACTTCCGGTCGTTTTTGGTCAAATCTGATTGGCTGACAATTGAAAATGTAAATACTGCGCATGCTCAAAAAATCGGCTCTGGCAAGAGTTCGCGTTTTTGGTGCTGACCACGGGGAGAAGATTAGCTCTGACTAGTAATGATTCATGCTGGGCGTACGTAAGTGTTACTGAGCTACCAAACAACTTTCGCACCTGATCATTTATCGCATCTCACATGCATGTGGTCGCACGTGGGCTCGATAGTCGTCTGCGGTAAAATTAAACAACATGCGCTCTTTCACTTTGGACTTAGTTATTAATCATCAGATAATTTGAACAGGCTTGCGTTCATAGTGCTTTGGGACCACCGGTTTTAAAATCCGTTTTTTTCGTCCTCGAACATGGACGGCAACTAAATCAAATAATGCTATGAGTCAGGGCAAAGTCTTTTTTCTTTCCGTCTCAAAAATAACGGAAAAGAAAACTGATTGAAAATGCTACTGAAAAGATAGCCATCTATCTTGAGACGCGCACTCACTTCAAATGCATCTTACATTCGACCCGTACTGTTTTTGAGGCCCCCTGTTTGAGTCTATGAGTCACGAGTCATGAGTCAGTGAGTCAGGATTATTATATTTTGAACAATCGTTTGCCTGTATTCAAGTTAGCTTAGAAGCACTCCACTTTGTGTAAGGATAGTTCTACTCTGGATTGCTTCAGCATGGCGGATTTTGTACCACACAAGACCGTTTTATGCAAAGGGCTCATTTGACGTTTTTCGAGCGAAGGAAAATTGAGCTCTTGAAGAGAGATCTGTCTGCTCAGGCTTATACAAAAATCAAAGGCCCTTTGGGCTGTCTCGTGTCAGTCAAAAAGAGATTAAAATATACTTTACTAAATACTGTAGTTATTATAAAAGTAAATGTTTTGCTAAGCCGCAAAAAGCTTGTATGTTATTTACGCTTGCAATATTTACAGGAAGTTCATTAAAGACTTTCGCGCCACTAAAAAAAATAGGTGTTCTTAGAAAATTTACCATATCCGGGGATAGGGAAAGCAGAGACGGGGGAACATTTTGCTGGGATAATATTTAGTCTTCTTTTTCCATACGCGGGAAAACAAAATGCGGGAAAACAAAATGACAGAACACATATTATTTATGATTTTTACCAAAAAACGTCCGTCCTCTCTATTTCCGACGCAAACTGAACGCAAGAGGAATTGAGCGTTACTCGAAGCACTCGTCCCCCACGTCACCTCCGTGCGCCGACGTTTTGCGCTGTTTTCCATTTCTTTTGTTATTTATTGCCCGTTTTTAACGATCAAAGAACAATATCAGAAAATAGAGTATTTCATACATGTTTCTTGTGACGAAAACGCTGAAAATAGAAATGCCGATATGTTTGTAACGAACGTTTTACACATATCCAGGCAAATAGCATTCCCAAGGTAAATAACACCAAGGTAAACTCACCGCGGGAATACGTTACCGAGGTGTTTGCGGTCACACACTTAACACTTTACGAAGGTCAATTTTTTCATACTGTTTTCGGCGCGAAATGCGAAAATGGGTAATTCGAGGGTGCTTGCTTAGCATCATCTCGCTTTTATTATTTATACTGTTTCGACAGTCCTCTACTGCTTTGTTAACAACTAACAACTCCGTTTATATAAATCTCTTTGTTGGATTTTTCTAAACCTTGAGATGAAATCGAAATACATATAAGAAAACGCACTATAGATCATCCTTGACTAGTGTTGTATTTAAACGCCAAATTTCCAAAAAAATAGCATTTACTTACAAATCAGCAAGCCATCAAGCTATGATTCTAAGAAAGACCACGTTTTTGCTGCCTTGAACACGCAAAGTTGACCTCAGGAAATCTAAACCTCACGCCATCATATTTAATTTCAAATTTCTCTGTTTATTTTATTTGCTTATCTTTGAGGTTTGCCTCACGATTGGTCATTTTATCTTGGGGTACTTGGAAAACCTACCTATTTGCCTCGGTAACTTTCATAGGCGATTCTTTTGTTCTTTTTCACACCGCCATAAATTCACCTTGGGGGAACATTTTGCTGAGATAATTTTTAGTCTTTTTTTTCATAAGCGGGAAATAAAAATGGTGAACAGGCCATGAAAATGACAAAACACCCGGGAAAACAAAATTACAAAGCACGCGGAAAAACAAAATGACAGAGCACATATTATTTATGATTTTTACCAAAAAAACGTCCTCTCTATTTGTGAGTTTCCCGAGGTAAAGAGCCCTTTTACCATGTTAAAAGGACGATGTGTAACCGCAACTATATAAATTTGACACACTACACTATTAACCTATTCCGTACTTAAAAGCCTACACCGCTACACAGATCAAGCAATTTGTTCCAGTCAAATTTTGTTAATTACATTTTATGCAGTTACGAAAAAACTTTCCGTAAAGATTCTCGCATCGCGACTGCATAAAAACACAAAATCCCGCTCCGGCTCTTTCTTGAAATTCCCGCTTACCGCTCCTGTTTTCAGCTCCCATCCCGGGCGAATATCACCACATCTTCTTATCTGGGTTTCTTATCGTGAGGTCTGTCTTTGACCTTGTTAAAGGGCAACTCTTGGGAAATTTACCCCGATTTTTTTATTTTTTCTATAAGTTGTTTATAGCAATAGGAATCTTTAGAAGGTAAAATTTTTTAGATATCGGCCAAAATGAATTTACTACGAATTTTCTTTTACGCCAATTTGGCGGCCATTTTGAAAACGTTCGGATTTTGGTACGTCACGTGATGCTACGTCACAGGTGTGGAAGGCAGATTTGCTTTTACTTCTGATAAGAGGAAAACACGCCAAGCTTCTCTTCATAAATGAGAATGACAAGGAGAGAAAGACCCTATGCTGTTCAATGATGTCCAAGATAAAAAAAAGGTAGTGCTTCAGTGCTTAAATATGAAAGGAAATAAACTTAAAAAGAGTAAATCATGTGTTTGTGAAACGAAACAAATCTGTCAGATTGATCGGCCTTCTAAGGTCAGCAAATGTACATAGCTTTATAATACGATGCATCCTCTCTTGCACCATGTCGTGATAAAGATGCCTTTTATCTGGAGTAGATAGTAAATTCAAAAGGGTCTGCGAGTGCTGACTCCCATAATTTGTCAGAAATCTCTTCATTTATGAGCAGGAATACTGAGCCTCTATATGTCCTATATGTAAGCGAAATCCACGCGTTCGGAAACAGACCGATATATTTTGATTCTGTTGTTGAGAAATTTGTAACCACCCTCAGATTTCTCCTGCTGTTAATTGGCAAAATAGAAAGCAATTCCCACCAGCAAATGTAGTGTTTCTTTGAAGTATATGCCTTCGAAAGGCGCGCGTGATTTGCGTGCAGGTCAGTACTGCGCAATAAGAAGCCACTACCCCGCGCGCTAGCAGAGGCTGCTCTCGCGGGATATAAAATTATACGAAGAAATGGGGAATCAAATATAAAACAATATCCGGATAACTAAGAGAAGAAGTGTTGCGTTAAGTACTTATTCTGTGATTCCTTTTGAGAAACAATTGTTGTAAATTAGGCAACCTGGGGTGTAGCATGAAACCCGGGTATGAAAGCGTGTCACGCTCTTTCCCTTCACCCTCCCTAGCCTGACCACGAAAGAGTTTCGTGTGCAGATTCGAGCAGATGTCAGTTGACGAGATAACTAAAGGAAAACATGCCAAAAGTTGTAAGACACGAAGAGCGCAACGACCATTTCAAATGCAAACCATGAATTAAAACGCAAGCAAACGCGAAAGTAATAAGGAGCCAAACACAGCACAATTTTCGTGGGGGTGCTTTTCGCAAAAAGATAAGAAATTGCAAAATAAAAACATGACAACTTAATTATACCGATAAATATAAAATCACGCACTGCAGGGTCGTGTAATAGTCCCGGTGGCAGTAATCAGTTAACAAAATCATTCTACAGTTTTACGCATACAAGCATGCACAAACAACCTTGAACAAAGTTTCCTCGAGGCAAGTTGTTTCAACTACAGAAAGCGCAAACTCCCTTCTCCCAACAAAAGGAGTGAAGAGACCCAGCAGAGTTTTGTCCACATTTAACTGCAAGCCTGAGTATGTTCTAGATAAAATCTGCCGCAGAATTTCGAGCATTATAGTCTAGTTTCGGTAGCTGGCATTTCGCCGGCAGAATTCTTCGTTTTCGAGTAGAATTTAGAAAAATCGGTAACACAAAGGAGACAAAGAATTTAACTTGCGTTTCTGCATTTGCAAGCTTTCAAACGCACAAGATAGATAGTGTACATTAGGCTGAAGCTCAAAACCTATACTATTGTGATAACTGTGATAAACATGAGCAAAAATATTTGAAGACCGAATATAACCAACAAAATGCAGCAAACAGTTTGGTTGTATACAAGCATGTTTAATTAAGCTTCTCGCGTACATGCAAATAATAACAAGGCTTTTCAGGTTTGACTTAGCTCACAAACAACTGGCCGAGGTAATAGAGAAAGAAACTGTACATTTAGGACTTCAATTCACTCACCATTCGTCGCCGTCGGTGGTGAGGAGGTTCGATATTTTACTCCCTTTCTCTGTCTCGCTGTGTTTCCCTGGAGGCTCAAAATGCCAGGGTTAAAATACCATAGAAGGTTCTTAATCATCCCCTGACATATCCCCTCCTATAGCTCTCTAAAAATCAGTGGAGTCGCTAGCAGAAGTTGAGCTCTCACTGCAAGAATTTGAGTCAGCCATGTTCGTGACTTGTTGCGGTTCCACACCTGTGACTTCCCTGCTAGCAGAGGCTCTTTTCCTGGTGTTCGCTGACGGGAGAAAAGAGACCTCTGCCATGGGTCGAAAATGGCTATATTGAGCATGCGCCGCGGCTCAGCGACCGAGCCGGCCGACCAAGTCATCACGTGATATTCGTAGCACATCAAACATCGACAAACCGAGATTAGGCTTATCAGCTCACTACACAATGTGATTCGTCCACAACAATTCCAATCAACCGATCGTCCATCCTTAAAAGGAACTGCTTGGATCGGATGTTTTCCAAGGTTTCCGGACTGCAGTAAACCACTTCGGCTTCTTCGAGCTCCTTCAGTTTATTGTCGTTGTCCAACAGCTCCTGCTCCATTTTAACAACTGCTCATCACTCAATTTTTTTACCTTTCCATCGTCGAGGTTATCCAAAACGGAAGAAAGCAAACTTTCTAACTCTTAACGATTGAACTCTTTCCAGCACGCCGACGAGCACGCCATGTTTGCAATGTGGGCTCAATAAATGACAGCGGAATTAACGAAAAGAAATGCGCGAGACGCAACGGGCTCAAGTTGCGGTCAGCGAACAACGCAAGGAGCATGCGTTTTCAATAGAGCCGTCCAAGACTGTGGACGGCGGTTGAATCAAAGCCATTTTCGACCCATGGCAGAGGTCTCTTTTCTCCCGTCAGCGAAAACCAGGAAAAGAGCCTCTGCTAGCAGGGAAACCTGTGACGTATCACATCTGGTGATCATAATCGAAGCATTCATGGCGAAATGTCACAAAAGCGGTAAAATACGAAGTTTTACGTTAAAATTAACCGGTAAAAAAGCCTCTGAATTCAAATTTTTTGCTTCCTGTGTAATTTTGGAAACATTCGGAAGCTTTTACTGAAATATAGTTTTCTAGCCAAGAGTTGCCCTTTGACTTTTGAGATGTTTGTAAGATAAGTCAAGCTTAAGGCTTTTTTTAGCCCCCTAATGCAGCCGACTTAAAATGATTTTATCTCAGCGTACTGATAAACATTTCTCGATGATCACCAATTCTACTGGGAAGAAGCATGCCATCGCCTCAATCTTCAGTTGCAAGTGATGTCGAAGTACTTGCTACGGCAAACACAAAACGAAAAAACCTCGCGTTAAGTCTGCTGACAGGACTGAGAAAGAAACGCACGAACTTCTTGAAGCGTGGGCCCCCAAATTCAGTAAGCTGTGGGGAGTTTCACAAAGAAAAAAATCAAAATCTGGAACGATATCTATTCTTCGTATAAAGAAAGGTGTCCAGAAAGCCAGAGAATGCTACAGCAGGTGAAGAAACGGCAGCAGAATCCAGAGTACGAGTTCAAGCAGCGATCTCGCTCGACTGGAGAAGATGAAATTCAGAAAATTAAAGAAGGCTTCCCCTATTTCAACATCCTGAGTAAAGAAAGGGGAGAAAGTACGACTCCAGACTGGCATGCAGAGTTCTTTTATTGAAATGTGTGCAAAGAGTATGGAACAGGACAACGCAAGATTTGAACGATCAGCTGAAATGTTCCGTTATCCCCAGAGCATTCAAATGGAACAAACAAACGCCATAGATGACATTTTTAAAGATTTAGCATCAAAATAATTGTCTTTATCTAATCGTTTATCTTCTGTTATTGAAACGATACATACAATTGTTGTGCAAAACTCACGTAGCAATCATAGTCTTTTTTAGGATGCTCGTTTTTTGTCCAACCTTTTTCAACGCAATTCTCCAACGAACTTTCAACATGCCAAATGCTCGTTCCACTACACATCGTAGCGCACCGAACTTTAGGTTTTAAACTTTCTCTGCTCCTTAGTCAGGCGTCCTCTGTCCGGCTAGGGTTTCACTAGCCAGTTCGTTAGTGAATAGGCACTGTCGACAGCTAAAAGGGGCCTTATTTCTGTTCCATTTATATTGCCTGTTGGACCACTAAGAATTTGCGTTCGCTGCAAGTTCATAAATCAAACACTCTTTCCTAATTGTCTCAATCATTCCATTTAAAAAATGTACAAAAATTTACTCTAATAAAACTGCTCAAATTTAATACATCTCTTTCACTGCTTTACATTCTACGCCATGATTTTCCCTTTAATTAAAGTTCAATTCTGTTCAACTAAAAAGCCATTTATAATAAACACTCCCATCCGACAAACGATTACAATGAACCAGCAGAAAAGCAAAAAACTTTCAATGCAGCAATATTTTTGAACTCCTACTTATAAACAAAAATTATTTGTTCTTTCACAACACGCGCACGCGCGCACAAAATCCGGCGGCCTCACAAAGCAAATCTTGACATGGCGGGAAAAATATTGACATGGCGGGAAAATTCCGCGGCCTCACAAAGCAAACGCGCATGGAATGCACCTTGGAATGCACCTTCTCCCCCTCGCATATTCTCGTGTCGTCATGACAACGTCATGACGACACGAGACAAAAAGCATCTCAACCTGTAATCCTCTTGTATTTACAGGATCCTGTGTTATTTTCTGGATCCCTCCGCCTCAACTTGGACCCGTTTGATAAATACACGGATGAAGAACTATGGAAAGTACTCGAAGTGAGTCATCTAAACAGATTTGTTTCGGGTCTAAATGGAGGACTACAGTACACCATAGCAGAGGGAGGAGAAAATCTCAGGTACGCATTGCATATGTGGTTAGCATTATGGCATGATGATGACATTGTGAATTGCATTTTGCACCGACAGTGCAATCCTGATTTGCTGAGCCTCCAAGGTTAAACGAAAATTGGTTTGAGAAAGCAGAGGTTCGAGAGATCGGTTGGAAAATGGCAGTGTATGGACTGAGTAGGGAAAATCCAACAGAAACGAATTTTGGTTCGAGTTACAGGCAAGTTAAGAAATCGAGGGTTCGAGGAAGTAATATATCAAACACGAGCCGAGAGTGTGTGTTTCATCACATTTCCAAACGTTGAGAAGAGAGTTCGACGTAAAAAAACAAATTCCATCACGTACCAACTGGCTTACACCTTGGCTCAAAATATTGAATGTAATTGGTAGTGTCTTTCAAAGCTGAAGAACTTGCGTTTTATCGATCTTGGAATCCATGTGTAAAGCTCAAAAAACAGAGCTGCAATAGGATTTCATTCGACTGTGGGATAGTTTTATCAGTCTGCGTTACTGCACTGTACTTGTTTCCTATGGGAAAGTCTCATATCATAAGCGATTATCTGTTGCCAATCAAGGGGTACGGTAATGAGTACACGACAAAATAATCATGGGCAAGAAACTAAGGCTAAGGCTTTACATTGTGTTGTTATTTTTTCTTCAGTGTTGGTCAGCGGCAGTTGGTGTGTTTAGCGCGTGCGCTGCTCCGTAAAAGTAAGATCTTGATTCTCGACGAAGCCACGGCCGCGGTAGACTTGGAAACGGATGAACTCATTCAGCAAACGATTCGGCGTGAGTTCGCTGATCATACAGTGCTCACTATCGCTCACAGGCTCAACACTATTATGGACTATGATAGGTAAAATATATTTCCCTTTTCCCCACACCTCTACGCATGTTAATACGTGCAAAATTAAATTCTACCAAACATGGTTGATGCTCTTGGAGACTCCCCATAGTGGGACTATACGGGGTGGCTCCACTAGAAAGAGGTACCTTTTTTCTGACTGGCGGTATGTAAAAGGGTGAACATTTAGCGAGTTTCAGGTATAGAAAAGGCTAGGGGAAGTGTACTTAAGGTATTTAAAAAGGCCTTTCAAAAAATCTTTAAAAGACACACCCAACTGTTGATTCATCTGAGTACTTAAGTGCTCACCCAAGTAAAAAAATAAGAAAAGGGTTGTTGTACTTTGTCTTTAGCATGAGAAAGGGGTACCCGGCATTTTCTATACAAGGTACAACACAGGGTTCTGTCAGAAATGGTATATTAAAGGTGAAGGGTTTGGACCTCGGAGTGGAATCTTTCCATATAAAACTTTCTTGAGTATCCTCTTCCATTAAGGGAATTGCTGCAGGCCATTTCAAAGTAACTTTTCATAACCTTTTTTTGGAAGTCGTATACTTTAGCTAGTGAACATTCCTCCGTGTGAGGCTCACATAAAGATTACAGACGGAGATTGAACAGAACAGACTGGAAATCACCTTTAAATACAACTAACTTAAAATACTTTTGTCTTTGTTTTCAGGGTTATGGTTCTTGAAAATGGTTCTATCGTGGAGTTCGACTCACCAAACAATCTTCTCGAGCAAAGAGGACTGTTCTGCGACATGACACGAAACGCGAGACTTAACAAAATACCCATCAATTAATTGACGCTGGAGAGCATTGCTCTGAGTATCAGAATTGTTATGAAACTCCCCATCTCTCCTTCAATGTTTGTATGGACGTTTAAAATACCTCCAAGTTTTTGGTTAACATTGAGGATTGAGCGTCAGAAATGGATGCATGTATTTTGTCCTGGAAAAAGGACTGGGGGGGGGGGGGAACTCTCATATGAAATAGAGAGGGGATGCTCAAGGGAAATTTTAAATTAATCCCTTAAAGAGACCAATCTGGCCGTTGCTCAAGTGTTTTTTTTTTATTACTTAACGATAACGAAAAAGGATGCATCAAAATAACAAAATGCTGATTAATCTTTTCCTATGTTCCTAGCGTCCAACGCTAAACGATGCAAATTAGCCACGTTGTCTACCAGGGGGCAAACATTAAAATGGTGCCGTTTTTCCGAAAACCGGCCCGTCTAAATAGTTAAGTATCTGTACCCAAATCACATTTGAGAGCCAAGTTATGAAATAATGATTTCATTATTGAGGTCAGTTTTTTTTTACTCAGTAACTTCTTTTCGTAAAAGAGCCATAATACTAAGTATATTTTCACCACAATTCTGAAACCAAAGCAAGGCTATGAAAAGAGCTATCAGAAATAATAAAAAACTAGTTGAAATTTGTCGATTAAAGCTTTTTGTGAAAACAAATGTGATTCTAGATCTGATGCAGATACCAAAGTTTCATAATACTGGAAATTCGTGACACAACACTAGATCTCCATCTTTTTATTCCCGTTTCAACCTTAAGTTCCTTGCCAAACCTATCAAGAAACTAAGATGTGCGAAAAATAATTATTTGCTACATTCACCCCTCAGTTCATTTTTATTTTTGGCACTTCCCAAAAAATGTTTCGACTGTAAATATGGTATCCGGGTACTTCACTCCATGGTCAGATCGCTCCCAGTAAAAATCAGATCGTGCTATCGAAAAAATCATATTGCTCCCAAACTGAAGTGACTTTGCTCCATGATCAGTAAAGTGTAAATAAAGTACGACCAAGTTCGCTCCAAATAAACGAGCTAGAATATTTCTCGTTCTTTAAGCCTGAGAAAAGTGCGATTTGGTTGGGAGCGATCTAACTGGGAGCGATGTGACCATGGAGCGAAGTGACTGCAATTCGTAAATATTATATATTTTGTGGTACTTTTGTATTCCGTTGGGTGGATGCTCTTCACTGGGCATCCAACTATTCATTGTAATTTATTAAAGCCTTTTTGTAGAATTGTTTTGGTTTGCTCATTGTTGGAGTCCGAACTAGCTCATAAGGGGAGACTGGGGAGAGCATGGCCGAGGAAAGACTTGAATGTTGAAGCTCCGTCCACTGACATAAGTATTTTTTTTTTTTGCGTCCAGTGGAGCTTTCATCGTTATTATGTAACCCCAAAAAGAAAGTTTAACCGCAATACATCCACTACCTCATCCGAAGCGTCACCTGTAAAAAAACGAGCGAAATAATTAAATTCTCCCGACGAAAGGAATTCAGGAAGCGAAGACAAAGTAATGGCTGCTTTGAAACTGTCCGAAGGTGTCGGAGAGAAATTAGACCTTATCCTAGCAAGACTGGACACTCTAGACACAAAAATGGAAGAATTAAATACGACCGTAAAAGGTATACAAAGAAAGATGTCGCTCATGGAAATTGATATGGACGCTGTTAAGAACAACCAGAAGAAGCTTGTTGAATATTTTTCACACATTGAAACTAATTCCACACTTGTTGATAAACGCATTAACCAACTTCAAAGCAGCTTGGATAAGAACAAGGATGAAATCAATGAATGTCACAAGAACATTCTTTATTTAGAGGCATATAGCCGAAGGGAAAATCTAAGGTCGCCCACTACCTCTCGGAACGAGTTACTTCATTGGTTCTTAGAACAATAGATAACAGGTCATAACAATGCCCCTAGCCCTGAATAACAATAGAGGTAGTGTTTACAGCGGGCGAATGAAAATAGAGGTTCCAGAGAGGTAGTGTCTTACTGAAAATCTAAATTTGAAGGAATTGCTTAAGCTCCCCAACATGGTGCACCATCTTCTCAAAGCCAGGAAGCGAAAGACGTCTTCGCGGATTTCTTTGAAAACGTCCTTGGAATTGAAGACGGGAAGACGAAAGAGTTCCAGCGAGTACTCGGGTTAGGTAAGCCAAAGAAAGACAGGGAAAACATTGTCCTCACGGGTCTTCACAAGTATGAATAATAAGTTAAGCGAGGGTTTATGTTCAAAGCATTGGTTAGCGTCTTTACTAGTATGGATAATATGTAAGCGAGGTTTCATGTTCAACACATAAGTCGGGTCTTCACAAGTATGAATAATAACTAAGCAAGTTTTCCTGTTCAAAGCGTTAATTCGCGTCTTTAAAAGGATCAATAAAACGTTAAGCAAGGTTTCATGTTCAAAGCGTCAGTTCGGGTCTTCACAAGTATGAATAAAAAGTTGAGCGAGGTCTCATGTGCAGCGCGTTGGTTCGCGTCTTTACAAGTATCAATAAAAAGTTAAGCCAGGTTCGCGTCTTCACATGAAAAGTTAAAAGATTCTTGTCAAAGCGCGGGCTCGGCTCTTCTGAAGTATAAATAAAAGTTAAGAAAAGCTTCTTGGTCAAAGCGTTGTTTCGCGTCTTCACAATTATCAATAAAAAAGCTAAGCAAGGCTGCTTTCAAAGCGTCGGTTCGCGTCTACACAAGTATTAACTAGGGGTAGTTAACACTACGGCTGCCCCCGCTGTTATCCATTTCTTTTTTCTCAGCGTATCCGATACTACAGTCACTTATTTCGCTTGATATTTTGGCTACTCTATTTTCTTAATTGATTGAAAATCAGTTTTCTGTTTGGAACTGTCTTGCGATAAATCAGAAGAAAACACTATTTTTTTTTCTGTTAGGTGAGTTTATAAAATTAGCTCAAACTTTGTCATCGTTTCAAATAGCCGAATGCGATTTGGAGCTAATAAAACTGATACACTGAACCTTCTTTTTCTTCGGTTGCTGTGCTTTTAGGTGAAATTTGGAAGCGCTGGAGCGTTCCAAACTTCGAAGTCCGCCCGGAGTTAATCTTTTGATGTCCAAATTGTACGTGGGTTTCTGTTCTGACGATTTTGCGGAAACTTGAACAGTCATGGCAAGAAATTATTACGAGCTAACTGCAGAAGTTTAAACGAAATCTTAGAGCTCAGTTATCTGTAAATAGCAATTTCATCCAAAAAGTAGTGTTCAATAAATGTAGCATCGCGCAAAACTAACGAATATTAGATCAACATATTGACATATATATTATTTCTAGATAAATTTCTTATAAAATACGAAAGTTTCAGGGAAATCGAGTCAGAAATGGTGAAGTTATTAGACTTTTTAGACAGGCATACAGCGCGTCATTTATTTCGATCGAGTCACCTTAAGTATGAAAATTGGCCTGACAAGTACAAATTTACGCTACCCACTCCTCCAATGCAGCAAAATTGTCAAGCCGAAAATTTTCCGATTAGTCACGAGCTTTTCCGCTTATCTTCGGCCAAAGTCCCTCAGCGCTACCAAGAACAAAAGGACTATTGTTTTTAAAGTATTAAAATACTTGAAGTGAGATATTGGGCCGGAACAATAGACTATTTCTTGATAGGAAATCGTTAACTTTAAAGAAGCTCTGAACTTAGAAAATCTTAATTTAGTACCCAATGGTAGAAGAAAGATACAGACATTTATTCGTCACAATTATTAGTTTCTGTATTTCATGCTATATTTATTTTCCCTTCATGTGACAACAGCATGTCTTGTTATTAACAACAAAAGCTGAACAGCACTACAAATAGTTACATGAAAGCAACCAATTCCATCTACCCAAAAGCAAAAAGAAGACTTTAATCAAGACATATTACATAATATAGCATCCATTATTTCCTTTAATTTAGTGACCGTCTTGACATAAGCTAAACCGTAACTTCTACAGTCTCTTTTCCTTTGGTACTACCCTAACCTCGACAAAATTACAGTGGAATCCTGATTTCTAGAACCTCCAGGGAATACGCGAAAATTGCTTCTGGAAAGCGGGAGTTCGAGAGATTGAGGGCAAATTGCGCAGTGTTCGACTGAAAGAGGGATGAATGAAATATTGTAATAGGGAATGATCTTGGGCAAATAAATGATTAACTGATCGATCGATCGATCGATCGATCGATCGATTGATTGATTGATTGATTGATTGATTGATTGATTGATTGATTGATTGATTGATTGATTGATTATCGGGTGGTTCGAGAAATCAAGATTTCACTGTAAGTTAGCGATTTATCTCTTCAAATATATTACAAACGTACTATTGAGGAACGTTTCCCCAATTCCCCTTGATAGGCGCGGGATAACCAGCATCAAATTGCGAACTGTCAGGGTTGGAATATCGAATGTATTCAGAGCCCTTAATCACATAAAGTTTCCCATTCGGAAGAATCTCCATCGCATCAAAACCACTTTTAAAGTTTTCAGGCAAATTTCCAAAACGGTCTTTTATCAACTTCGGGTAACCATCAGGGTTATCAGCACAACAGTCTGTATATTGCACGTACAAATTGCCTTTAAACACGTAAATATGGCCGTTTGATAATGTGCTCACGACATCGACTCCATAGTTAAATGGAAACAACGTTGCTGCAAAATAGCAATAGTTGTCCGCATTATTAGCGGCAAGGTGAGGTGCTGATTTGGCCAAATCTTTGCAGTAGGATACACCGTAACCTATGTCATCTACTCTAACTAAAGCATGGGCTAATTCGTGTACTATGGTTGTCATTTTAGAGTCAAATCCCGAAAGACTTTGGGACCTTTCGTATAGCCTGCAGAGGTGAACGGTGCGCGATCCTTTCCAAGTGTACGCATATGTGTAAAATGTACACCTATTCCCTCCATGGACATAAGTAATTATGTCCGATCTTAACAACCTCTCCATTGTCTTAAACTTTTCGAGGAGGATGTCTACACTGGTACTGCCAAACCAAGTTTTAACACGGTCTGGACTGCTTTGGAGATCTGAAATGGCGGATTTTATATAATGGTATGAAGCGCGGTGAATCTCTTTTGTCAGTTCTTTTTGGGCTGCACTTCCTTTGACAACAGGATCTAGAGGAACATTTAAACTCTCACTACGTTTTTGAAAGTTCCCAACTAATATTGTACGTTTATTTTCCAATTCAAGAGAACGAGCTCTTTGCCCCAAGGTACCGCTACCCACCTTTCTCCCGACAACTTGGAAACTAACGGATGGGGAAGATAGATGACTTATTTTGATGGGAATTCCGGGTTTACCAGGCTCGTTCATACCCTCTACACTACCTTCTGCATATTCTATGTAAGTGTTTACTGCTATAGTGTACGTTCCAGCTTTGCTCGTGTCGTATCCTTCAGAAACATCAAACGTTGATGACACGGTCTGCCCAGCTGCCACGAGAAGGAACTGATCAGGACCAGGAGTACTGCGCTTCATGGAAATACCATCGTATGGTATTTCGTTTCCATTGCGAGTGACAGACAGGCAATTAGAGGTCAATTGCTGTTGCAGCGGAGTACGCCATTTGAGCACAGAAAAGTCTCGCTGTACGTTGTTCTTTAAGTGAAACTGACATTCAATCTTGTCCGTTGTTCTGTAACTCGGTGAACACTCCAGGGAGGCAGAGAAAACTCTGTACAAACCAAATAAAATGAAGATCTTAAGAACATGTATTGCACCTTTAAAATTGATTATTTATCTTTCATCTTTCATCTATTTTCAATGCAGCACAATCTTTATTAGTAATTTCTACGGAACTGGCCTCGAAGCAAATATTGTAAAATGGCCAACTTATTCAATTGGCTGGAGGCTAATCAGTTGTTTTAACGTACCCTTACATGGTCCATTAGGCCGAGTATTAGTTTTTTTTTTACATTGAAATTGTTAGACTGTACATACTTGTTTTTTTGAGCTCTTGCGGTGAGTCATTGTTACTTACTTGGTTTCAGAGACATCGAATTCAGTAACTTCATAAGCATCTACACTTGACATTGCCATCATCAAGAATATCCACATGAATGACGGCATCTTAAGCCAGGCCTGTACAAAGTGCGATTTGCTAGTCAACAATAGACATAAAAGAACTCAAAAAGAGTCCGCGAAGGAGGAGGGGCTAGGAGGAGCTTTAGCCTTCCCACTTTTTCATTAAAAAGGAAAATATAACTTAATATACAAGCAAGTAAAGAAAGAAAGAAAGAAAGAAAGAAAGAAAGAAAGAAAGAAAGAAAGAAAGAAAGAAAGAAAGAAAGAAAGAAAGAAAGAAAGAAAGAAAGAAAGAAAGAAAGAAAGAAAGAAAGAAAGAAAGAAAGAAAGAAAGAAAGAAAGAAAGAAAGAAAGAAATGAAAAATAGTAATTATTAAACCAACAATTACTAAAAGTAATTCATTTGAACGCCTTTCCAGAAGCTGGTGATAAATTGTCTCTTTGACTTAGTTTCATATTGGTAAATTAACTATTTTAAAAAACACGAAACAACTTTTGAAAGACATGTTACGGCATGAGTCATGCCATCTTCAGTTTATTGAGAATTTAAAATCTGGGGCTATATTTATACCCAAGCTACAAATACAAAAATAGAAATATAAAAAATTACAGTAACAAAAGATAAATGGGAAAGTCGTTACAATGTGCCAGATACTGTCTGGTACTGTCTGGTACTTTCTGGTACTGTACCTGCCACATTGTAACGACTTTATCGTTTATCGTTTGTTATTATAATTTTACTTTGTATACATTTCTATTTTTGTATTTGTAACAATAACTAACAATACGAAGAGTACAGCTATAATATTAAAATAAATGTAAATCTATTTATAAAATTCTAGCAAACTAATGTATAAGCAAGCCAAGAAAGAAAAACACAGCAGTAATTAAGGCTGTGTTATAGCGGAGCTCCCGCGGGCGGAGCATCCATTGCTATTGAAATTAGTAAACCCATCAAATTTGGATGTCATGTCCGTACGTCCGTCCGTACGCACGGATTAGGGCTGGGGACGAGTTTGTCTTTGTCCTTGATTTGGAGTCCTTCTCTGGCAAAAAGTAACACAAAAACATTTTTTGGTTTGTCGAGAGTTCACTTATTTGTCGTAGAAATTTGTTAAAACACTGTGTCACTTCAGGTTGTTTTTTCTCGTGTTTTCTTATGATCTGGACATTCCATTGCAACTTAAACGAAGCGATTGTGTGAAAAGGCGCTAAAATATTTTATACGTTGTTCACCTTTTAGCCTGAATGAAAGACGCAAAGAGAGCATGCTGGAAAACATAGTTCTTCGTGAATATTTTTCACTTTATTTACTCATCAACTGTATGGAAACCTCGTGCCAAATATTTTAGGACAACCGCTTAACGGGATGATCCGAAATAATTGCCGACTTGAATATGATATACATCGAAAAAAACCGAGAGGTGAAGCACTGCGGCTGACCATCGCTGAAAAGTTGACATTGAGCTGAAATAAAAGTGAGCTAAAAGCCGGTGAAGTTCACTAAGTAATGGACAAAAGGCTGCTAACAGACCTAACAGCTACACCGAAAGGAAAGGAGAGATCGATCTTCGCCGATAATTCAAAACATGTAAGAACTTATATGTCAATAGTGTTGGAGTAAGCTTACAACGTGTGGCGTGTTCGCTTCCAATATTATTGTGCTGGTTTGAAATTTTAGCCCTGCAGAATTTACAAGCCTTCTCCAAACACGAGGTAACAAACGTACTTCATTTATGAGCGAATTTGAAGTTGTGTCGGTTTCGCATCGTTTCGAGTAAATCTCTACAATTCAATTAATGCTGCTTTCAAACTTGTTCATGTTTGTACATTTTATGCAGACATTGCTTATTAAATATTTCATTTGGACTAATTGTTTTGTGTTTTAAATAGTCGAGTTAACTGTGATGTTCATTATTGGATTTTGAAAACGATATTAAATTATTAGCTTCACGGATCAAAATCACGATTTCGATTTGTAAATTACAAGCTACACGTACGGAAAATCCTGCAAACAAAAACGAGTAAAACTACTCAGCGATACTGCACACCAAAATATTTTTAAGTGATCTATTATCCAACCGCACTTTTTGATACTCGATTGCGTTTGTTTTGTTTCTCTTATCAGCGAGTGCATTGAAATGATCTTGAAATCTTGTACGGGTAAACCAATATTTCGCCGATTTCGTTGCGAGTTACCTGTACATGTGTTTGGCTGAGTGAGTTCAGACTTTACCTCCCGGGCTTTACCTACGGCATATTTGCTTACCAGAAATGAAGAAAATTGAATAAGTTCTCTGCATAAAATTCTCTTAGGTATTTAGCAACGCGTACGACAAAACAGAATTAGATAATCATGCAACCAAATCGCAGCGAAAAGACGGTTCAAAACAACATTGTAAGCTTATTAGCATGCACCACTTCCCAAATCACAAACTGTTTCAATTGTTACACAAAATCTGACTTACAAAACCGGCACCATCAATTTGTAGAGTTTGTTTTGCCGCCGTAATTTAAATTTCTCAGTTTACCGTGGTGTGAGTTCAGTTGGTTTACTGTGTTTAGCAGCGATTTACTTTGTTTTTCTGTGCTTTGTTTTTGCCTTGAGTTAATTTTTTGCCTTTACTGTTTTGTATTAAATCAAAACAAGATCAAGGTCTTTTTCACATTGAGTAACTCATCAAGGTGTATTAATTAGTGTACAGTAAACGTTGTAAAAGAGTTTTACAAAGATATCTGTTGTGTGCTCCAACGTGCGTACGTGAGGAACCCAATGAAGTGCACTCGTCAATTTCGGTTTAAACTCGAAATATGTTGATATCGCATTCGTCAACAAAACCATGAGAGGTTTTTACCTGTAAGATATTTTATACTTAAAAGTTTAACCATGAGCGATTAAAAACTAATTTATTTTGTGCCACTGTATAAGCTTAGAAATAGTGTGGCTACTTATTTGGTAAACACTGTAATAATATACAAGCAACAATTTCTTCATTCTGATTGGCTAAAAACACGTCAATTAATTCCAAACCAGTGCAAAAAGTGAAATTGGCTTTGCAGAAAGTGAAATTGGCAGTGCAAAACGTCAAATTAGCAGTGCAAAACGGTGAAATTAAAAATGATTGACATTTACGCAGCTTTATACAAAATCTATCTCGGACAAACAAAATGGCGGACAAAAGTGGGACAAGATTTGATCTTGATAACGCAATTTTAATGAAAAGCTTGAAAATAACGCAAAGTGAAAGAGCACAACAAAATTACCAATTGTCGAGAGGTGTGAAACACGAGGAATAATCACAAAAGCAATGAGGACAAAACATAAACTTGAAATGAAACTCAGGCCGACGACCAATATTACGCCAATAGCGGCATAATCCTCGCCGAAACATATACGCTGCTTCACTTCTCTGAGCGAAACGCGAAGAAGTACTAACCAGACTGCTAATAGAATAAAATGCTGTCTTCCAGATATTATCCACCATAACCAATCTGGCTTTATAAAAGATAGGTTTATTGGAGAGACAGCTCGCTCAATACTTGATATCATAGACCACACAGAATGCTCTGAAGTGCCAGGAATGATGATATTTATTGACTTCGAAAAAGCATTTGACTCAATCGAGTGGTGTTTCCTTTATGAGTGCTTAGAAGCTTTTAATTTTGGCCCGGAATTTATAAAATGGGTAAAAACGTTTTATAAAAATGTCTCTAGTTGCGTAATCAATAACGGTGTAAGCTCTCCTTTGTTCAAGTTGGAAAGAGGAGTAAGACAGGGAGATCCATTGTCACCTTACCTTTTTGTTGTTGCCATTGAAATTCTGGCTATTTCTATCAGATCGAATACCAACATAAAGGGTATTACAATTGGTGATAATGAAACAAAGCTGCTTGCCTATGCAGATGACATTACTGCATTGTTATCAGATATTACCTCTGCGAAGGAACTGTTAGACAGTCTTAACACTTTTGAAAGGTTTTCAGGTTTGAAAATGAATGTCTCTAAAACCAAAGCCATGTGGATTGGGACAATGAAAAATTCTGTAGAAAAACCTTTGGGTTTGGAATGGTGCATGACTGTTAAAAATTTAGGAGTACAATTTTCCTGCAATCAAAAAGTGGTATCCTCGCAAAATTTTCAGGAAAAGTTAGACAAAATTCAGAAAGTTATAAATATCTGGAACATGAAAGGTCTATCTTTATTTGGGCGAGTGACAATTGTTAAAACTTTTTTGATACCTAAACTTTTGTACGTATCTTCGATAATCCAAACCCCAATGGAGATCATAAAAAGGATGGAAAGAATGATTTTTAAATTTTTATGGAAAGGACCAGACAAGGTCACGCGACATTCTGTTATAAATTCAGTTAAAAATGGGCGGTTGAACCTCATTGATATTGAAACCCAAATTAAAGCATTGAGACTCTCCTGGATTCCGCGCATTTTAGACAGTACCAGAAAAGGCCCCTGGAAGTCGTATTTTAATCATTATTTGAAACCTTATGGTTATGCACTGAGAACATCCGTTCGGTGAATTCTAGTTCAGTATTTCGATATTCTGTCAGAGCATCATGTGCTCAAGGTTGTTTTCAGCTCCACTGTGCACAAACACGGCACGCATGAAGTTTCTTAAACCCACCGAAAACAACGGAAGCAAAAGCAAATATCCTATTGCTTTGCTATTTAGGTTCTTCAAATTTAACGGCGAGAAAACGTTTCATGCAGCACTTCCAGAGATTGCATGAATTGAATATTTACGCATGAATTCACACGTCAAATTTACAGCCAGGCGATGGACACATGAACTTGTCACGAAAATTACCAAAGCGTGACAGAAATGATTGCTTGTATATTATTAACAATTAATCACATGATTTTTCTCGTGCAATTTGGAATAAATAAGCACTCGTAAATTTTTCAAAGACTACAAATTGCACTCGCCCTATACGGGCTCGTGCAATTTTGTTAGCCTTTGAAAAATTTACTAGTGCTTGTTTATTCCAAATTGCACTCGAAATCATGTGATTACTGGTACAAATTAACTCGAGCAAAAAAAAGAACAAAAAAACAATAAATGGGAGCTCCGCTTTTAGGCCTGACTAAATCTATATATTATAAACAAACTAATGCCTTCCACTGGACAGTGATATACGTAGTGTCTCTCCTTTAAATCTCAGTTTGACTCTACACCAGTCGCACATAACCCTTCAGCCCAGCGCTGCCCGAACACTGAGTCAGTGATACATACCTCTTAGTAACCGAGTTCGAGGTCCGTACTGTAAAATACGGACCGAGCTTTTTCCCGTCGATTTACGGCCCAAGCGCGAAGCGCGCGGGCCATAAATCGATGGGAAAAAACGAGGATCCGTATTTTACAGTACGGACCGAGAAAACGAGGTTAATAAGATATTCATTATATCTCTCATTCTGGAGAAAAGAAACCATTTCAAGTCAATTGCGGCTACATTTGAATGACGCGCGCGTCAAATGAAAGAAGAAAGCGAAATTTATTGGCTTACGAAAACAGTTTGCAGTTGGCTCGCAGAGACGTGAATCCAAACTTCAAACGATTAATTCGTACAGCTCCTTTCTGTGGAAAACTGGATACAGTTCAAGATTACTTTGAAATAACTCCTGAAGTGATGTGAAGTTCGATAAACAGAGAAGAACAACTCTGCTGAGAAGAAAGCGGTGACTGCAGGCAAAAACAATGATTTCGTCGAAACTGAACGTGAACTTAATTGTCAAGAAACAACCGGTAAAAACCTCAGAGACCTCCGTCTACTTTTAAGCACTTTGTTGTGTCGTCCTGAGAGGTGTTTGATGCAGAATTCTTGTTGGAAAATGAGTACACTATCGAACTTTTGTCTGGGGTGAACTCGAACTATCCGGCCGTTTTCAAAATAATAAGCGGACGTCGTTAAAAATTTGCCGAAGAGATCGTCAAGAACAGCAGCAGGTACGTTGTTGAATGTTTTGTTCGTTTACTCTCGACTAGCCTGCGAATACAGCCGCCTCTCATTCCGGGAGCGATGACAAAACTCTCGACAAAACTCTTTAAATCGTTTTAATTCAGAATTCGACTTCTCTACCTTTCGGCAGAGAGAAAATTGTCAAGTTTCTGACTTGTGTGATGCTCGGGGTCGGGGGGGCTTTCAGTTTCTAAAAGATCTGAAAAATCTAGTTTGAATTTTGAAAGACCCTGCTCTTTTCGCTTTTGTTTCTCAAAATGCTTTGTGCGAATGCAGATGTTTTCAAAGTAGAAAGTATGAGATTTTGATAAACAAAACTTATCGCATCAGGAGAACTTTCAAATTTCGCGGGCCGTACTGTAGAATACGGCCCGTAAAATTGACCAATCACAGCGCGCGTACTGTCTTAGAGATATAATAAAGAAATGAAAGACCTTATCTTTCACGCATTAAACATTAAATACTGATGAGAGCATGTTGTCCTGCTAATTCCACTGTCAAACGCAGGAAGCTGGCTTAGAACTATACGTGACGTTCTATCTTTATGCGCGGGGCCTGTCTACCTTATTATAGCGACTTAAATTAGCGCAAAATGAAGGAACAATTACTTTCCAATGAAGGAAATTAACGCGAAAGAAGTGCTAAAATTTCAAAATGAAGGAAATTAATGCGACCACACAAAGAAACGGAACTTGTACAGACAACAGCAACAAATTTATTGTAACACACTGTCAACAAGCTAACAGAATCAAAACGAATCTCGCTACTTCGAGCGTTCTTTTCAGCGCCATGAAGCCACACATTGCTTAAATTGGAAATTCACTGCGAAGATCACATATCACCTTCATATATATCCGCAGTTCATATATATGAATCATTTCATATACGTAACATCATTTCACTCTTTTCACGGGAAAATACGAACTCACAATTGACCTCGCTCCCAATGTGTGGCTTCATAGCTCAGTTGGTAGAGCATCGCACCGGTATCGCGGAGGTCACGGGTTCGAATCCCGTTGAAGCCCAGATCTTTTTTTTCAGGCTTCTTTATTCCAATTGCTTAAATTGGAAATTCACTGCGAAGATCACATATCACCTTCATATATATCCGCAGTTCATATATGAATCATTTCATATACATTACATCATGGTTTATTTATACAAGTTACAACTTTACAATCACTACATTCTCTTGGAATATTCAATTTTATAATGCAAGGGACATCTTTCGTTTCCTAGTTTTTATACAGTAATCCAAGAGAAGGTACCAAGCTGCCCGCCGTATCTTTGAATAATTATAGTTTTGGTCGCTTAAGATCTGATCAAGACGCGTCCAAGAAGAGATCAGGTAATTCGCTGTCCATTTTGGCGTTCTTTACTTAAATTGCTACAGATAGTCATAAAATACCCAAAAAGGAGATGAAAAAACGTTTTTTCGTAAATGTTAAGTGTCTCCAAGAGATTGAACACATCTTCAAACCATTCTATAGAATTTGCTGAAAAGGCTATTCTTTTCTAAAACGGTAATAAACTTGAAGAAAATTTGACATCTTGTCACATATGGCAAGGAATAAGAAATAGATTGAAAATTTAACCATCACATTTTAACGCCTCGTTTTTACCGTTCTGAAGATTTGTCATTTGTTATTTTTTTAAAAAGTGTGCAAACGTCTTTAAAATTTCAACTGGGTTGACCATCTTTATTCTGCAATCCTTGTAGCTCAATACACATGATAAACCCTAGTTACTTAATCCAAAATTAGAATTGAGACACTCAAAAAAATGATTGTCTACTGTATAAGTTACCAGTTGCTCGTAATACATTGACATGCAACATTAAATTGTTACATGTCGCTGCAAATGGTTTCGACCTTCGGTTCTATCTTCCTAAGCTGTACGAAATAAGTAAATTTCAGAAATCCCCCAAAGTTACACATAAAATAAAATCGTTTATACCAACAGCGGATCGGGCTGTCCGGGTGCGAGCCCTGACCAGGGTCATTATCTTGTGTTCATTGTCACAGTGCCTCTCTTCGACCAGGAATATAAATAGGTACCGGCGAATTATTGGGGTGACCTGACAGAATGCTGGGGACTAACCTGCGATGGACTATCATTCTTCCCTAGCCGCTTCATACTTGAGAAATCGGGGTTAAACGCCTTGGAGTTATGAGCCAGTTTAGCTAAAAGGCTCTACTTATATCTACACCAGAAGGGTTTCACTCTAGTGCAGAAAACCTGAGCTACTTATTACAACATTAACAGTTGGACGTACTTAAAATTATATCAAAGGAAACCAACCGTAAACTGTTCAAGATAATGGGGAGCTCGAGAAAATCGAGTTGGAGCTAACGAGATTATTCTTATAGTAAATGACTGAAAAACAAATAGATCAAATGCAAGGATAACGGCGTTTTGTACAAATGTAGCAGGGAGATCGATCTCTGTGTCCTATGGCAGTAAAACAAAATTAAGTTCATCTTACCAAGCACAGACGGTGTTGTAGTAATCCACTCCGGGTGTTAGCTGTTGAAGAGTGAAGTAAACAGCGTAGCTTCACCAGTTTTGTTCATCAGACGTGGCCTGCTATATATTGGAAGGGGGATCGTTTAAATACCTAAAATATACCTGCTCATTTGTTTCCACGGAATTATTAAATGTAATTAGAACAATCCGTTCAGCTGACGGAACAATAACTTGAGCCTCTCACAATTGAGTTTCGTTCAAAATTTGTTTTATCAAGAAAATAACCATTAATTCGGTGTTCTTTTTTGCTTTTTAGTAATGGGTTATGCACACTACAACGAAAAACATAAATTCCCCCAAAAGGTCATGATAAAAAGGAAAAGAAAAAAAGACGTTGCATTAGTGAAAACAAAAGTACGTCTCATGTTTTGCATGCACATTACGAACGTACGTTTCCAAGCGATAAAAGTCGCCTTTCAACCATTCTATAGAATTTGGATGAGAAGTGTGTTCTCTTTGAAAATAGCAATGAACTCTGCGAAAAGTTACTAACGACAGGAAACAGGAAATAGAAAGAAATTCCGACATTAAAGTTATAAAGTTGCGCTTTTTATTGTATTTTTTCTTTTTTTTTTCTTTTACAAGCTTTTTGGTAATGGATAGAGAATCTTATATGCCCCAAAACGTAATGATGAAAATGTAAAGAAAAAAGACGTTGCATTACGTGAAAAACAATTTCAAGAGACGTCAGCTGACAGGCAGTCAGACTGATACTGGAGGGGGGAGGGGGGAGGGGTGGAATACTGCAGCCCAAGGCGTGAGTCGCTAATATGAGAAAAGAAAACACTTCTTTCATATTTACTTGGTTAATTGCTAATAATACATAACCTGGCCTCTTACAAGGACACTGATTCATACGTCAAAATTTAGAAATACTCGGGAATAAGGGACAACAAAGGGACAAACAAAGAACAGCAATGCAAATAATGCAGACGTAAACAATATCCAGAGCTGTTCCATAACAACCGGACTTTTATCTTTATTTTGACGGTCCATACGTCGAATCTGACAACGTTGGAGTCCAAGGTCCAGCCTAAGAGAAAACCATTCCCGTGCGTCTATACCAATTCATTAATACACATATAGCAAATCATCCCATCTACATTACATCACACGTATAGCCACTAAAACAACCCATTTGGTGAATAAATAGAGCCACAGCAACTTGTTGTCCTCTGTTGCCCTATGCCTACCAAATGAGTCACCCGTTGTGAGCTCACGGTGGTTGTTTCTGGCAAAAAGCCGTCAATAAATTTCTGTAGATACATATATCTATCAGTCCACATATCAAGGACTGCCCTCAACATAGGCTAGAGGAATGACTATGTTTTTTTTTATTTCCCCAAGGGGTACTCCCATAAATTTCGGATAGGGGTGTGCCGCGAAGGTTCTTAAACCCTGACCCTATTTAAGGATAAAGAAAGCGAAAATTGATACCCTTTTTAAGGCCCAAACCCGAAAAATGACACCCTATTCAAGGATAGGAGAAGCGTTGGGTGACGATCCAAATAACGGCTACACAAATCTTTACAAAATCGCTTTGCTACTAGTTAGCTCTAGTTGAACTGATAGTTTATAGTTTAAACAGACGATTGTTACGTTTAGTTGGGCATATATTTTAGCTGATAGAATTTAGGTACCCTATCTAAGGATAACACCGGGAACACAATGCCAAAAGGAGCAAAAATGATACCCTATTTAAGGACCGAGAACCTCAAAAACCATACCCTATCCCGCGGCACATACCTATATAGCCCATATATGGGAGTGACCCCCCCCCCCCCCCGGATTTGACAAAAGGGGAACTCCGCGAGCCGTGCTTGAAGGCCGATGGAAGTCAAGACAGCGCCGCTCGCAAAAATTAAGGGGAGGGGGAGGGAAGGGGACTCCGTCCCCCGAGCCTGTGCCGGGTTGCTGAGGCAATGAGCTAACAACCCTAGGGAGCCCAGTGAATTGATGGCTAGCTAGAGGGGTGGTCAAACTCAGCTTTTGGTCACTTTCAGCGGATACTTTGCCTCACAAGAATGTGCTCGTATTATTGTCATGTTTGTCATGCTTTGGCAGATATTTTAGCCACCCTGTGACAGCTTAGCCTAGCCGGAATTTTAAAAATCCTAACATTGTAAATGATAACATGAGAGATAGGAGAATGAATTTGCCACTTCGAACTTGTTATCCAGGATTAGATTGAGTGTACCGCACTTGTTTCTTGACTCATCGAACAATTCAGTTTGATGAGCAAGCGCCTCATTGAGTAAGCGCCGCACTGCTGTGAATGAATGCGGTGCTCATTCGAAAGCGACGCTCTTTACTACGCGGTGCTTAATCGAGTGAATACGGTACACACATTTAGAAACAAGCATTTTTAAATCATGCTTGTTACTGTAGATACCAAAACGTTATAGTTGGGAAATAAGTTAATTGGGGACCAATTTGAAGACTGACACGTTTTATTTATGCCGGACATTCAGGTACAACAAGTGTTTCTAAGAGATTAAACATACCATCAAATAATTTCATTCAATTTAGTTGAAAAGGCCTTCCCTTTTTTAAAAAAAGCGATCAACTTAAAATTGCACTTAGTCTTGAATGACAGGGGAAAGGTAGTATATAAAAGTTCAATTCAGATATTTTTTTTAATCGCTCTTAAAATTTGTCATTGACGAGCGAATATTCTCCGAACGAAGCCTTTAAACGTCTTCAGAATCATTATTCAGGGAGTTGATTTGAACTTTGTTGAGGGCTTAGAACTATCGGTAAGGTTAGTTGATGTACAAACTCACACTCTTTTTTTAAAATCAGACACAAAATGTTCTATTTCCTGAATAATTTTGCATCCCTCAGGTTTTCCTTTTCTTTTGCGACAACGGACTATGCTTGATTTTCCCTTTGATATGAAACAAGGGTTGCTAGGATGTTTCCTGTGTCAGGAAATAATTTATTTCATATGCGTGGAAAGTCGATGAATTCTAATTATCCTTTTGGAAATAGTTGAGTACGAAAAAAAGTCAGTCAAGAAAATAGAAAACGAATAATTTATTTACAATTCTATGTAAGTAGATATTTCATGATAAAGGTGAAATGACCATTTTTCGCATGCGTGTATAAAAGAAAAAAGCTGAGTCTCCTACGGGAATCGAACTTTCGACCTCCCAGATATGTTTTCAGACTGAATTTTCTTATAGCTGTTTTTGAATTATCACCTTTTCTAAAATAGGTCAGTTTAATCTCTTTCATGTAGTCGAGCGGTTCCAAAAGTGGGCCCATGTTCAATTCGAGTTCTATTCTCTTTCGCTTCGCTCAGGTGAATAGAAAACATTTCTAAAATAAGTTAGTACGCAAACAACTTACACAACAGTCTGTAGAGGGAGCCGCCAGCGTTCGAGTTTAATACATCAGCGAAATACAGGTATAAGCGGAAAATAAAAATGAAAAGTAATAATACAAGCACCGAAGCAAGCGAAATAGCAAGTATAAACCAAGCAAGTATAAATAACAATGTATATAGGATCTGTAGAAAAACTACAACCAAAGCGAACCAAACAACCAAATACAGTAAAAAAAAAAGTAAACGTAACAAGTATAAATTACAGCTATTACAAACTACAGGGAAAAGACAAACTAAGTTTAAAAAAATAACGTACTTTTTTACACAAAAAATATGAAAAAATAATCTAGAGTAAACCGGTCTGCGTCAAGTGGTGTGATATTTACAAGCCGGCGGTGGTTTAAAAAAGAGCTAGAGATTCAAATGGAAATTATGCGGTACACGCTAATTAACAACTAAAAGAAATACATTCGTTTTCTCTCATTTGACAAAACACTTCACTTTAATCTCGTAGCCCACATGACGTGACTACGCATACTTGGCAATTAAGGCAGATATTGAACCTCACCATTCTCGTACCCAGAGCTCTCGTTTCTTTTGGTGGCGTGGTCGCGAATTCACCGCGGTCAAACGTCTGAGGGGTTTTTTTTGTTTTCTTATTTTGAGAGAAGTCATTCACGTTAACTTGGAAGCATCAGTAAGGATATGTAAAATAGCTGCTGAGTGCAAATATATTTTTAGTTCTCTCAAACGAGATTCTTTACTATCAAAATGCTCCGCACCCGAACAAAATTGCTTTGACGATGGCGTCGACAGTCCGCATTTAGTCGTTTTCAAACACGTAGAACTTTTTTGGTAAAGTTGCAAAAAATTTAGTAAATCAGCAGAAATATATGTTATTTGCCGGCTGGGAGGTCCGTATCGTGAAAAACTGTGACCGAGGTCTTGAAAATGCTGCCCGAGGCCGCAGGCCGAGGGCAGCATTTTCGTTCGCCTCGCCGCCAAATCAAACTGACGAAAGCGTTACCGTGGCCCGTGGGCAGATATAGGAAAATCTTGCCCGCGCTAAGAACCAATCAGATTGCAGGATTCGTTACCGTGCCCTCTGAAAAAAAGATAATACTTGTTATGTATCAAACTTTGAACAGTGAAAATGAAAACCTTATCTTTGAAGTAGTTTTCTTGTTTTTTACGTTTTACCGCGGTGAAGGTCGCGAAGCGGGGGAGCTACTTGTAACAGCACAAAGGACGAGAATAATGAAAGCTCACTTGGTCGCGCATCGGTATAAATAGCTGATTAACTACTTTTCTACGCAGGGAATGACCAGTGGCTCAAGAGATAGAGAGAAAGAGTACTTTGGTGGAGCAAAAGCCACCACTTTTTTGCTGACAACTTCAAGTCCTCAACCCAGCTGTAGATATTGTAAAAACTTTTGTACTTTTTTAATACCAAAATACAATACATTCAGTAGCTTACATATAGTATGTGAACGCAAGCAAAGCAAGGTTTGAATCATCCGCGCGCGTAATGGTGATGGAACTGAGCGGACTTGGCCAGACGTTTGTTAACATGTGTTACCTGATTTAAAAAAAAACGAATAAACAAAATCGCCTTTTCAGGTATAATCAGTGTTAAACAAAATACGGAAACTAATGAACTGACATTTATTTCACCCACATTTACGCTGTGTTTGTCGCTGAAGGTTCTTTCCTGCGTTAAAAGCCGAGCTGTAGATTTAATCGGAGGGAAATAGAATAAACATACCCTCTACTGCCTTCCTGGTATATTGACTGAAACATTGTTCTCAAATTTTTTTTAGTTGCCCTCGAAGCGTCGCTCCTCGGCCAACTGTTCATTACTCAAACAATCTTTCATTCTTTTTTTACAAAATGAGCGCGCGGAAAAAGATCAACCGATAGAATTGTCTTTATGACGTCAAAACTTTCACTTTATTCTGCGTCGTGAAACGAGGGTCAGCCGTTTCGGACTGAAGAAAGAAAAAGAGATTTCTATTAAATACAAGATGAAAATATCGGTAATTTACGTTTTCTTTATGATAACCTTTTTGCAAGGAATTAAAACTACACCAGGAAATGCCAAAAAGGAAGGTAAGCTTTGTCAGTTAAAAAATACGCCAAAGTTACTTTCGACAATTCGTCAGCTGTTACCAAACGTTCAAAGCTCGCGCGCAAAGAAAACGGTAGTTAACATATAGTTTGAAAATTATTTGATGTCTTATATTACGAAAGAAACGTCTATTTTTAATGCTAATCATCTGATAGTAAAAGTGTTTAGTGGTCAAAAATGTTTTCCATAACATCAGCTAACTGATCCTAACTTGTAAAATTCCAGTTTTGTTTGGATTGAGGTTGCCATGGCTTTTAGAGATAACGTTTTGATCCTAGAGCGTGCCTTTTCGGCAAAACAAAACGACACCACGAACATTTGATCTTTCGCTGCAGTTCTCTTAAGATTTATCATTAACATTTTTTATTTCTTTTGTCGTATCGCCTAAAGATATCGAGCGGACGAGGCCGTAGGCCTAGTTGGCAAAAATCAGACGAGTTTCTACAAGATCGAGTAAGATAATTGTTTTATTATTCAACAGATTGGCAGCATAACGCGTTTTGTGTTATAGCTGACAAATCTGTGGTTATGCAGCGCGTCATCGAACAGAAATGGCGAGACGATAAATTAATAAGTGTCCTATAAAACTGTTAAATTTAAAACTGTAAGGCTCAATCAAGCACTAAACGTGTCGGCGGTCCTGCCTTCATCAGCAGTAAAACGTGAAAAGCTTTAATTGTGCCCATGGGTGGGGAGCCTTTTCATATATTAAAGGTGCGAGGATTCTCGTCGTCTCGCTACTAGCTGCTACTCGGATGTAAATTACGGATTGGGGTGTCACTTGCTGGGGTGGTGTTGAGGACGGAGCACCAATATTTCTGGCAGTCAAGGTCTTGTTTAGGATTACACGAGGTTCGGGAAATAAAAAAACGCCGATCTGGCATGAAAAATGGCTTGTTTTAGGGGTCAAAAAAGGCTTAGGCTTGCCATGCAATGTTGGTATCAGTCTTTTAGGGGTTTAATTCAAATTATCCGAAAAGCATCTCGGTCCTTTTCATATGAGAGCCCCCTCCCCCCCGCCCACCCCCGCCCAAAAAAAAATCCCCTCCGGGTAAATATTGATTTTGATCGTCAGCCTCTTGTTAGCCTCATTTGGCAAACTTGCTTATATTTTAATTTCTTTTTCTTTTATTTTAGGCGTCAACGATGGTGGTAGAAGGAACTTCTTTTTCAAAAGCATTACTATTGATGAAGATATTTCAGAAAGTGCCTCGATCATTGAATTGAAGTTAACTTCAATTAACATGTTGATAACAGTTCAAGTTGTAAGTAGATCATGGTCGAAAAGTAGGGTAAACTAAGGGAGAAATTGAAAGTAAAAACTGTTGTTATAATTACTAATTAAGTTTTTAAAACACGATAATACTTTTCAGTCCATTTATGTAGTATGTAGTATACTTTTTTGGATAAAAATGAAAATTGCTGCAAAAGGTTGCTGTAAAACGTTTTAATGTAGGTCTTGCAATAAGAATCTATTGAATGAAATGACAAACAGGAGAGTGATAGAATCGGTGTTTGGTTTTCTTTGTACAGAATAAACCGACGTTTAAACACTTTAACGACGAGTCTGATTCCACGGAAAAGATTAATGTAAGCTACACACAAGATGCCTCGAGGAGCAACATTGACAAGTCGTCACCCTGCTCCGAGAGCTCCTCAAACCAAAGCATTCCAAGAATGGAATTGTCAACAAACAGCAGGTCATACTGGCTTGATGAAGCACGTGTACGCTTCTCTGGCACAATGAAGTCCGTGATTGAATGGCTGTGGAGTAACATCGAGTTATCGAATGATTCAAATTCAGAAGTGTTTTCACGCAGGGCGGTTGTAATTTTCGGAGTGGATCCTATTTGCCATGCATATAATGTAAGTCCTTATTTTTCTTATTCCTATTTAAAATTTTCTCTGATTCGAAGTGAGGAAAACTCATCTTGCCAGTGCCAAATTGGAACAACTTTGATTCTAATTGGTTACGGGCAAGATCAACATGGAGAAAGGTGGGATGGAGCTACTCAAAAATACGGGATGGCTCCGCCTCGAGGTTCAAACCCTTTTTTATACCATTTTGACAGAAAAGGTAACCCTTTACTTTTCGTATACCTTCATTACAAAGTTACCTACAGTTTAATAGGCCGACCGCATTTTTTTGCAACTTTCACTTAAATGGCCCGGCCTTTAAAATACTGCAGTTCTACGGGTCTCGAGCCTTTGCTGTTTCCGTTCCTGAACTCTGGAACAGTCTGCCTGTTTTTATCCGTTCACGTGACAATTCAAGTTCTTTTAAATCTAAACTCAAAACTTATCATTTCTTTAAAAAAACATTATTTTAAGCGATTTTTATATTTTTATTACATTTATAATGCGCATTTTAAATTGAAAAGTATTTATACAGCTCATTTTTATCGATTTTTTTGTAATTGTACTTCTAGTAGTGTTTTCATTATTTTTTAACATTATTGTAAAGCACCTAGACCAGGACTAGATAGACGCTATTTAAATATTTATTTATTTATTATTTATTATAAATCAACCGTTTCGTGGGTCTGTTCAAGATATTTCAAAAGGCCTTTTTCAAAACTTAAAATAAAGTTTTTCTCCTTGTTTCTATACTTCAAATCATGAAGCCCTTACCCTTTACCTACAGTCTGAAAAAGGCACGCCTTTTGGGCGAATCCTGCCCCTGTAGTCCGCTATAGGGAGTACTCTCCCCCCCCCCCCCCCCACTTCCTCCCCACCGGGGTATTCTCCTTGGGCGTAATGTGAATATATGTTTACTTTTTTGATAGTCGACTTCGAATCACGTTAGCTTCTGTCCGGACGCAATGTCGCCTGTACAACTTCAGACTGATGTGCTCATTGGCAGCCAAGATAGTTTTCCCTTACAGGTAAACAAAACGACAAGTAAATCACTCCAGTTTGCATGGTAATAGATGATGAACAGCAGCCCTTTTCACATTTTATGGTAAAGAAACATTTCAATATTGACGGATTACAAAAGCCCTTTCCCACCATCCGAAATTGTTTATAAAAAGCTATTTACTTTATCTTTAGCAATGCATTCCTTAAAACGGCGAAAGAATGAAAAAAGCTCTTCGCATAATCGCGATACATGTCTTGTAGTTACAGCCTGTAATGTCCTTTCAAAGGAAGTTTATCTTTACCTTTCACAGAACGAACGGACTTTCACACGTCATAAACCTCCTTTGAAAGAGAGTGATGCGTACTACTCACAGGGCACTTCGGGCAGCCATAAGCCGTTACAATGTCCCAAGTTACCCTCAAACCAAAGCAATCCTCGACTGGAGTTGACAACAGACAACAGCTCTAGATGGATGGAAAATGCTCGGAAGAGCTCCTCTCGTATGATACAGTCCGTGGCTGAATGGCTGTGGACTGGTATCGAGTGGTCAGATGATACAAATTCAGATGTATTCTCGCGCAGGGCATTCGTAACCACCGAAGTGAATCCTATATGTCATACGGTCAGTGTAAGTTTTTGGTTTACTTGTATACAGCTAGCCACTAAGCATTATGTGGTTATATTTTTGTTATCTGAGATCAGAATTATAATTTGATTGAAAAACTGCAGTAACAGAAACATTTAACTAATACTTAACTATGTCTTGAGGACTGGGCTGTTCAGGATTAGTGTGGATTTTGATGTTAGGTTTTCAACTTTTCAGTGAGTTTTTTTTTTGTATTTTCTGCCCTCCAGTTTTCACGTCGACCAATTTCAAACTCCACAAAACATCAGCTACAAAAGCAATTTTATCCAAGAAAAGTTAAATTATCGATCAGCTTTTAATCCTGGGTTAGTGTTAATCCACTTTTGAACAACCCGGCCCAGAACGTTTCGAAAACAGCTACAATGTACCTGAAATTGACATCTCTCAAAAACTTTAGAGATTTCTCTCTGTTTGCATCGGATATTTGAAGTTTGTCTGATGTTATCCGAAGTCTAAGTTGTAGTCAAGCACATAAATTTCGGTGTGTGTTGCCATTCATATTTATTAGGAAACGCATTTTTTTCTTTCTCGCTTGCTACTTAATTAGTTGTTTGTTTCTTATCTTGATAGCCTTTAAATCACGTCAGCCTTTTTCTGAACACAACGTCGCCTTTAACATATGTTCCTGACTGGTAGAGAAGACAACTTCCTTCTAAAGGTAAATAAACCAAGTAAATTACATTCAGAACGATGAGCAGTAAAACAAAGGTTTTGAAATTTCACGTTTGATTCTTGATTTTCAACACAATGACAGATCACAGCCACAAAATCACAGTTCATTTCATTAAAACCACTAATTTCTTATATAAATCTGTTTTAACGATTATATTTCAAGAAGTATTGTGTTAATCTAAAGGTTTTCAGTTATTTTTTCACGGCTAAGGAAAATCATTTTTTTATTCTCCCAGTTCATTACCAAATAAAATTACGTTTTCGACAGCAATCCATTTCATTTAATCGAGAAAGGTTAATTGGAATGCAATAATTGCAATACATCTCTTGTAGTAACTTTTTCTTTCCAACCAAGTTAATCTTACCTTTAACAGAACAAACGGGCTTCCAAACATCATAAATCTTCTCTCTATGAGATTGCTGCGTACTACCCACGAGGCACCTCGAGAAGCAACATGTCGTTACCACATTCCAAGTTCTTCTCAAACCATAGCCTTCCAAGAATGGAATCGACAACAAGAAACAGATTTTTCTGGTTTGGCAAAGTACGTGACAGCTTCTCTGGTGTGATACGGTCCGTCCCTGAATGGCTTTGGTTTGGTTTTGAGTGGCCAAATCCAACGGATACAGACGTATTCTCGCGAAGGCCAGTAAAAAGCAGCGGACTGGATCATAATTGTCATGTGGACAGTGTAAGTTGGTGGTGGTTTCCTAAAATATTCTCTTATTTAATTTATCGTATCACTGGTAAAGAAAAATTAACTCTGAATTGTGCATATCGATTTGCCAAAACAGACGTTTTCAATTTGACACAAAAGAAATCAATTTTGGTTTCACTAAAGCACCAGTTCCCACCTCTACTTTCATTAATTTTTGAAGCTAATTCCTTTTTACCAAATCCATACCATGCATTGTGGTGGGTGTCTTTCCAAACCCATGACCTGAAATCGATTGTTAAACCCATGTTTTCTATTTCTTTCACAGAACAAATTTAACTGTGTGTAACTGAAATATTTCTTCATTTTTCTTGATAGCCTTTGAATCACACTGGCTTCTGTCCAGGCACTTTGTCGTCTATACAACTGCACATAGATCCAGATGGCCAAGAAGACGTGGCTCAAGAGGAACACAAAGCCACTCCAACTGGGATGGATACAGAAAATGAAGAATACTGTAATTCCTCACGGAGCAGAGAAGCAAAGTCTTCAAATGAATTTGTTCACCCTGCAAATGTTACTTTATATCGCAACAGCAAGAAGTCATTTGCGAGCCAACATAAACCTTTGACGGGGAACATTGAATCAATATTGATGGAAGAGATTCTTTTCCGGAAAGAGGATAACCAACTGTGGATCAACAAATCAAATGGTGTTACTCTTAAAACCAGAGCTCGAAAAAACAAATTCTTATCTTCATTGGATAATGAGACTTCATCTTCTACAGCTGAAATGAGAAACCGCAGCTCTAAAAACATTTCGGATGAAACAGACAGTCCATCCGATGTTATTCTTGATCACGAAGAACCGACCTGTCTAAATGAAGCTTGAAATGCTGTGTTCTGGATGCGGAAAGACGACAAGTCTGTATGTAGGCATCATGACAAAGTTTTCCAAAGAATCGGTACCACAATGTTACTGATTTATCCGTCACAAAGCAATAAACCCTATGAAGACCATGGTTTCATCGAAGCAAAGCTTAAATTGTTAAAGGAATTTCTTATTACTGAGTTTGAGATGAAGATTAAGGTAAGTCCAACAAAATGTTATTGACAAGTTAAAGTAGTTAACAACCTTCGTTCGTAGAAAAGCCAAGAAAAAGAGCCAAGTTAAAAAAAAAATAGTAAAAAAACCTATACCAATAGAAACTGAATTCGAAGATAATATTTAAATATAGAAATGATCTTGGAAGTTGTATTTACAATTTAAGGAAATTAATCGCAAATACAATTTGTAATTGCTTCCGAAAAGTATCAACACTTTGACTTTCGGAAGGAGAGTAGTTCAAACCACAGGGACTACTTTAATAAAGTTAAAGTTGCTTCTTCGCTGCTAAATTCCATCGCGGCGCAACATTCTCCAAATAATTCAAGTGTTCAACATTTCTGATTCGTACTACAGTTGCAAACACAACTGAGAGGATTTTTTTCTTTCTTTGCATCATAGACGTTGCTTGTGATTGGGTACCCTGAGCTGAAATTATCCCGATTTCTTACGTGGTTTCTTTACTCTCATTCTTCAGAAAATACAACAGAGTGAAAACATTGCTTCCTGGTGTACTCCAATGTCTACTGTAAGATGGATTATAT
The DNA here is from genome assembly GCA_963693305.1 of Meandrina meandrites. Lineage (NCBI taxonomy): Eukaryota > Metazoa > Cnidaria > Anthozoa > Scleractinia > Meandrinidae > Meandrina > Meandrina meandrites. The sequence continues at coordinate 24,016,693 of OY855911.1, read as the reverse complement.
CACAACAAACTCGTGACAGTGTACGAGATCTGATGCAAAGTGAGTAAAACAAGCTTTCGTCTACAACTTTTTGGAATTAATAAGGACTGGAGTTCTTTAATCAAGGTTGGGGCGGCCCCGAGGAGGGGAAGAAGGGTGGGGGGTCGGGGTTGGGGGGAGGGGGGGGGGGGGGGGCTGGTGGAAATCACTAAACAATGACGGAGAGGCTCCACCGTAAGATCTAAACCCTTATCTTTTCATATACAGCAAAATTGATCCCTTTCACGAAAAAATGTTACCCCTTTGATATATCTTGACTAAATATACTCACTTTTCACTTTTATAAAACCCGTAAAATAATTAGATGAATCAGCCGTTATGTCTTTTCGAGATTTTCAATTATCTTAATGAGAGTTTCCCAGATACTTTTTCTATAGTTTTCTTTAACACGTGAAGTCCCTACACTTTTATATACCTCCAGCCTGAAAAAGGTACTCCTTTCGGGCAGAGCCTGCCCGGCCGGAGATTCCGCTACATAGAGTTCTTCACTTCCCTCGGAGTATTGTACTGATTAAATAGAGAGTTTATTGCACAATATTCTTTACTGATTTTCTCACTTACAGTTGTAACAAATGCCCTGTTACGTCGCTTAATAATGTGTCTTTCTTTCAGTTTATCGACTAAGATTCCAAACGGCTTTGATAGACTTTGCATTAGCTTGGACATGGCTGGACACGTATAATGTGCTCTTCTATGTCTGGGTGACTGAGTATTGTAGCTGTTGGGTGTTGTTCATCATCTTCACTGTTAATCTTCTTAAACAGCTAAAAAGGTTAGTTGAACCATTCGTGATGTGAGCTAATTACGGTAATCGTTTCTCTGATTACCATTAAAATAATTCTCCATCGAGTGCCGGACACAAATGAATGCCTTAAAAATAGTAGCAAAACACAAGAAACAATTATGGTTGCACTAAAATGCAATAACTGACAAAAAATGATTATAAACAGATTGTGTTTTCATTTGTATCCGTAACCCGAAACGGGAGACGCTAACCTCGCCGGAGCGCAACCTCGTTCCCAGGGTCTCTCTCTCCTGTCCCCCCCCCCCCCCCCCACAGCCCCTGGGGGGCAGGAGAGAGAGACCCTGGGAACGAGGTTGCGCTCCGGCATGATAGCTAATATTCAATGCAAATGTCAAGACGTCAGTAGTTTGGCGACAACGTCGATAACAACAACAACAACAGAATAGGAAAATGAATCGCAAAAAAAAAATGTAAACATACATTTCTCTGTCTTAGAGAAATAACAAAAGTTGTGTGTGATTTTTGTTTTTTAGATGGCATCAAATAATTGATGAAAACCTGGAACGGCTCCGTAAAGATGAACCCTAAGGAGAATAAGCAGCTCAACAGATCTAGAAATGAAAGGCAACCAAAAAAACGTAATCGAAAATACTGACTGTAAAATACTTGACTTTTGCTACATTTTCTCAAATAAAGTTGCCGTTTATAGTATGTTTCTATTTTTTCTGAAGAAATCAACAGATTTGGAAATTGTTTTACTATCTCGACACATTGATCATTTGGGCAAACTAACCGGACGCTCAAATGTGGCTTAAACACTGGAAGACGACCTATATATCCTGATAGTTCGTTTGGACGGATGATCTGTCTTTTTGCCGGTATTTGCGTATTTATACACGGACGAACTAAAAAATGCTTGCCTCGTATTAAAATGCTAGTTCGTCCAGACGGACCATCGCCGATAGCGTTCCAATAGCAGGGTAGAACACCGAAGTGATACCATCTGTATCTGGTGTTTTATTGTTTTCCGTCATTATCAGCACACGCTCACATTCATCGATGGACATAATGCCTTCGCAAGTACACTTTGTGGTGTCTTCTGATAATGCGTTTTCCGTTTTACAGAATTCGATAAAATCAGAGCGGTTTGGATTCATGTTTTTTATGTATATATCTGTTTGGAAAAAAAAACGCTATTCCTCTTCAAGAATCTCCTTGGGGTCAGTAAATTTTCCTTATATGCTTTTCCTTTGATTTTTTTTTTCTAAATTGTAAAAATACATACTGCGTACGGTATAATCGTGCCTCGAGTCTTGATGCTTGCTGATCCAAATCTTGCAAGTCTTGTTTCAGTTACAATAAAGGAATTTATTTAAGAAAAGCATCTTCCATATCACTTACTTTTCGGAAACTGGAATTAAGCGCCATCCCGGGCTGTATGTGCCACTTAGTTTGCATGTAGATTTTACTCTTTTATAGTCAACAACAAATTAAAAAACATCATCATCTGCCTTCAGCTGTAATTTCAGTAGTGGGCTGGCACATTAATATTCAGCGAGTGCAAGTGTTAAACCTTTCACTGCAGCAATCGTGATGAAATTAAGATATAAGTCAAAACTAACTACAAAAACATATTTATCAAGTAATTTCATCGCCACGAACTGCCGATCATCATCATCATCATCATCATCATCATCATCATCATCATCAAGGTATTACAAAAAAGTAACTATCTTGCAAAGACAAGAAAAATAACAAGTTTTCCTTCAGTGCAGTGTTAAAACATGGCAATATTACGGTGGATTACTAATCCGCCATTCCACGGCTCTCTCGAACCCATTCATCATGGTGACTCTGCGGCAGTTTTGCATCCACTTGGCAGGAAACACTCGATTTTGGCAGCGAAGGAAGTCACGAGCAATCAAGCCATTATAGTCAGCCACTGACCGCCATGTGCGCAGTCGATTCTTTTTATTCGGGTTCTCAAGATCAGTGACCAGAACAGCAGCGCGTAGAAACTGGATTAACTCTTCACTGTGATCGTGGTATTCAACAAAAGCCACTTTCCCACCGGAATTGGCAATAGCAGGATTTTGGGTGTCTTCGAGGACATTCCGGCGAAAGCTTTGTGACATCTGCATGAAATGAAGTAGCTCTTTTTGATTTAATTTAGTATGCACTGCCCAGTTGCGAAATTCTGTGATGATAACAGCGGAACGGTTGGCTGCGTTTAAAACTGGTTTGCACATGTCCAGGATGCTGGTTAGTGGAACATAATCAGCTATGTTTGAGGTGGTGATGCGGTCGTACTTCCGGTCTGGAGGAAGGAATGGCGCCATCTCCATACAGTTGCACAACAGGAAGTGAAACGTCACCTTTCCTGTGGCCAACTTCATAGCGCACTTCTCGAGCACTTGACCCACATACTGGCTGTACATCTTGAGAAGGGAGGCACAGTGAAAATGCTGTTTGGCGTCTTTGTAATCCCATGATGAGAATGGAATCACTGATGGATCCAGTATGTAACTGAAAGTGTACTGGACACCAATATGATTGAAAGCGGCAGGAAAACCGGTGAGAGTAACATTCTCACGAGGAAGGTTTTTTCGCGATCCCTTGGGTAACAGAATGCCGTTTGCAAACCAGTCGGATGCGGATTTCTTATGTTCCTTTGGAATTTCTTTCAAGTACAAATCCATCCCATCCTTTGAACCTGGATCATTCTCAAACATCCTCTGCCGGGCTTCTGTTATCCAGTCTCCCTCGCGCGAACTAAGGTCAAGCCAGGTACGCCACACTTGTACGAGTTTGTGGAGATGGTCTTGCTCAATCTTCATTGCACCTTTTGTCAGTTCTTCAAGGCTTGATGCATGGATCAGTTCTTGAAGGGTGCGCATTACAAGCTTGTAGTCTTCATCACTCAGCCGTAGTGAATACACAGAACTTGCTATTTTGTGTCCTCCTGTAACGAGAAAATGAATCAATATTAAACACTTCATGTGCATGGAGTTCTTAAAACTGCTACGAAGAGTACAAAAGGAAGAGTATACGATTGAGAGTTCAAAACTATTCTAGATTAGGAGCAAGTAGTACCACATCCATGGCTTGTATGGTGTTTAAAGTATCTACCAATGTTTATTTTAGTGACAATCACGTTTCAATTAGCCATGTTCTAAACGAGCAGGGGACTGGGTACGAACATATTTTCTCTTCGGTTCAAACATTCAATATCGATTGAATTGAAAAATGGGGCATGTCATCTGAAAGAGCATCCAAAAATTAGTAAATTCACCAAATGTGACGGTTATTGGTTTAAACCCAAAGGCATGGTACACTTAGTATGGATTGGAGGGACAGGCGTCCTCTAATCCATACTAAGCTCTCTTATTTTAAAAGTGTACCATGCCTTTGCGTTTAAACCAATAACCATCAAATTTGGTGAATTTACTAATTTTTGGATGCTCTTTCAGATGACGTGCACCATTTTCAATTCAATCGATAGTGAATATTCGTACCAAGAAAAAATATGTTCGTACCCAGTCCCCTGCTCGTTTAGAACATGGCCAATTACGACTTCATATCGCGCCAAAATGACGTAATGCATGTCCCCCATTTTGGACTTAAAGAATTCTCCCAAGAATTCGAAAATTGAAATGAAAAAAAAAGTGATGTAAAACAAAAAAAGAGGAAATGTTTTACAACAACCAAAATCTCATTGAAACGAAAAAAAAAATGATTACCTTGTTATAGGAAAGTAACGCGAATTTGGGGAATTCGCGTTAATTTATGTCGCGTTAATTTTTGTGACCGCTAATATTCGCGCCTTTAATTAAGCGTAGCGTTAATTCGGAATTTTTTTTAACATTGTTATAGCAGAATGGAGAACCACCGGTATCGTTGGCGCTAATAAGAAACGCTAGAAGTAACGAGATTCGTTTGGGATTTTGATTTTGCTAACTTGTTAACAGTGTGTTACAATGAATTTGTTCCTGTTGTCTCTACAAGTTCCGTTTCTTTGAGTGGTCGCGTTAATTTCCTTCATTCTAAAATTTTTGCGCACCTTTCGCGTTAAGTAATATTTTCTTCACTTCGCGTTAATTAAAATCACGTTATTAAATGTCCAATACCTTGATTGACACGAGCGTAAATTTCCTATAACAAGGTAAGCGCAATACGCCAGATTTTGGCAAAACACACTTTGAAAACATGGTTGCCATTAAAACGCCAAGTCATCTGACTTTTGATACGCTAAAATGTTCCTCAGTAATGTTTAGGACCATTGCTGTGGTTTGGTCATTACTTGCTCGATTGTTTCAAGTTAAAGGGACACTGTCATGAGCTTAACTTAAAAAATTCAACAGCCCAAAAACATGTTTACACCACTGGAAACCTATTAACAGTGGTCTAGTTTTCTTAAAATTACTATACCAGTGTACTGAAGCTAAATATAGAGTGATATCATTGTGATACCATCAGGAGATTTTGATCTCAACTTGAAAAAGTCAGCCTGACTTTTTCAAGTTCTGTCCTTGTGGTTTGAAAAAATTGATGAAAACTATTTATGGTCACCCTCTTCTTTAAGCAATTTGCTAGATATCCTTCCCTTTACGTTCTAGGAGCTTTTCCTTCACAGTTGGAAGTACTTATAGTCGTAATTTTGGTGCCGTTTTACTAAAAAGCCAAAAAAAATGTCTGTGACAGCGCCCCTTTAAGTAAGATGTTTTAAAATATGGGCAGGCACTTTCTTCCCCACCCCCTCCTCCCTCGTCCCCCAGGTTGAATCAGGTAATGTCACGTAGTAGCTACAGTGTAGCTAAAACGGCGTAAGTGCAAAATCCAAACCTGGTAATATTTTTAAACGTTTCTTCACTGGATATACTCTAACTATCAAATTTACCTTTGATAAGCATGTATAGTATGAGAACTGTGCGAGCCATTACACAAGGGCAGATGTCGTTCAAAACGAAAGTCAGCTCTTCTTTGTAGTCGTCCGGAAGCTGAGACAAGGACAGTAAAACATTTCTCGGGTCACCGACGCCGCAGACAAGAATCGACAAAGGCTTGCTATAGTGGGAACCTTCATTCAACGGCAAGTTGATCAAATCGACGGCTGGCATGTTTCCCCAATAATAAACGGTTCCCATACCTGGAATGACACTATCGTAAAAACATTTTAACCGACGAGATAACTCTTCTGTTTTCGCGCTTATCGACTGGCAGTGGGCTTTATGCGTTGGCCAAGAGTTCTTTTGGCAGTTTCTATCGCAGTACCAAACTTGTCGACAGCTACCGCAAGACTTTAGGGCAGATTTTTCCTTGCCACATCCACCACACTTCCTCTTCAACGCGGCCGTTTGGCAATCCACCTGATGTCGAAACGTATCGCTTTGTTTACATTCATCACTGCAATAAGACGCCACTCCGCATCGAGTGCAGGAGATCTTTGGAGATGGCGGCGAACATATGGCATCACAACGCCAGCATTGATCTACTTTGAGCATTTTAGCCCGAGAAACTGCTTATTTCAACTGGCACTTTAGTTATTCAACACTTCTGAGAAACTTTGATGGTTTTCCGAGAAATTCTTTGTTAACTATCACGAGACTACGTTTAAGTAGTCACGCAATGATTGGCTAAGACGCGTGATGGACGCTAAGCTTGTCAAACAGGATTGACAGGTGAAGCAATGATATAAAAATAAAACAGACTTGCAATCATTGTGAAAGACGTTTCTTAGCTTTTACGGCATGTCTCGACAGGAACGTCTATCTTCATATATTTATTCAGTCAATCACAATCAGTTAAGTCTAAATTGAAATTTGCTAACCTTTCTGACAATAAGTGACACTGTGAAGACTTAAACACCTATTGTATATGTATAGTCTGTATATCGGGTAAATATTCAAATTCTGACGAAGATAAACGTTTCTGTGGAAGGAGGTTTTTAAAATTTGACAACGTTGTCTTTTTTCGTCAAATATTTGCAATGTTTGTTTTCCCGTCTCACTGTTTTGCCTCCTTACATGGCTAGTGACATTCAGTACGAATGTAAGGTTATTGGTTATTCGCGTCAATAAAAACTAACTACAAAAACAATGCTAACAACGCAACAATAGGAAAACTAACTTGAACTGACTCGATTTGAAGAGGATACTGTCTAGATCTGCATGTTAACCACATTTTTTACTGATTTCGAAATTGTTTATTTTAATTTCATGCCTAATATACCTTGAAGGTCCTTGCGTTATTGGATGAGCTTAAAACGGACTGAGCAATAATGAAACAGCACGTAGACAACGTTTGACGTGGTCTGTAGCTGTTTAACTTTTATTACCATTTCCATTCGCTGCTTATTCTAGCTATAAAGTACCATGCAAATTGTTGCAGTTATTACCGAGTGATTATATCGCGAGTCAAGCAAGAAGCTACCGTGCACCGCATAATATGGAAATCATATCCCCTTACTTACTCAGGTACTTCTTTTGACAAGATACTTTGATTGATTTCGCAGTGCAACTTTCCTCCCGAGTGACAATTCAATAGGTTTTTGGCAAATCATTGGGAAATGCAAGGCTTGCAAGCCTTAATTGGTTTAGTTGCAGTAAAGGAATTAAGTTGAAACAAAACGCATCTTCCAAATGGCTTTACGCTTCATAATTTGGAAGGGGCAGCATGAAGAGAGGTCTTCTAAGTTTTTGTGTAAACTATGTTAGAATTATAAAGGTGCCGTCACTGATCAACAAAATAACCTTTAAACGACAAACAAGGCGTAAATTCACTCTTTAAGGTGCGCACAAAGTATAATCCATGGTGAGTTTTTAGTGATTTACCTCCAAGTGATACTGTCAAATTTGAAAACGTCGGCCCGGCGTTTTTAAACTTTAGACTATTTTTTTTTACTTGTCCGAAGCCAAAGCAGTTTTAAACAACTTTCGTGACCAGTACGTGCGTTTCAGCAAGGTTAGAAAACTATTAGTGGACTTCCAATTAATTCTGTCGTTTTCACTGGGTTTTCAAGTAGCACTAAATCTTGGTGAGACTGCCCCTTTAAGCGCGTAACGACATACAAATGCGCCGCTTAAGGCCTGGCTAAACTAGGAAACATTGTTGCAGACGCAAATGTTTCCCAGATTTAGCCAAGCGGGAAACATCTGTTGTGGAAACAAAGTTTGCTTTACGGAAACAAAAATGTTTCTGCCTCAAGTCAAAAATAAGTTTGCTTCTTCCAGTACACAAAATTTGGTTCCAAAACATTATGTTACGCAGTTTAGCCACCATGGAAGCAATGTTGACTAGTTTATGCGCATGCCTGACACTTTGTTCCTGGAACATTGTTTCCTAGTTTAGCCTGTATACGTTCACTTTTCGCTGTTAGGAAATTTTACAGCTATCGTAATAGAATTAAAGGAACTCAACTTATTACAAAAGTAAGTAAAAGTCTGTATACGAACCTAGGGGCCCATCAGACCGGAGCTCATCACGGTTTCCGTAGCATGAAGCGACTACTTAAAGGAAAGACTACCCACGTTCTATAGAGATGTAATTTCACACTGGCAAGAATTAAATAATACTGTTCCCACAACAAAGAACGACGTCCTTGACCAAATTGTTTGGAATAATCGTTTCATAAAAATTAACATGGCCCCAGTATATTTTCAAAGCTGGCATCGAGCTGGTATCTACAAACTCTCCAGCCTTGTGGACAAGGAAAGCAAGCAATTCCTCTCCTTTACTGCATTCGAACAAAAATTTGGGGTGAGATGCAACTTTTTGCAATATCACGGCCTCCTCTCAGCAATACCAAGTGACTGGAAAATGTACTTAAAACAGGAACAGCAGGCTACCACAGTTAATTTACCTGCAATAGATAAACTTACGTGTAAAGCAATTTACAAATCACTTGTGGATCACCAGAATTTCTCTCCTCCGACTACTGAGAAAAGACTCATAGAATGTGGATTTGGGATCCAGAAACGACAAAAAATATATTCTTTACCATTCCGTGTGACTAGAGAAATTAAACTATCGATATTCCAATACAAAATCATTCACAACGTTCTGTACACAAATTGTATTCTGTACAAAATGAAAAAGGTTCAAAGCCCTCATTGTCCCTATTGCACAAACATAGAGCAAACAGTCACTCATTTATTCTCATCGTGTCCAGTCGCTAGTTCTTTCTGGTCCGACTTTGTCAATTGGTATCAGTCTGTATCTAAAAAAAATCTCAGCCTGTCCAAGAATGAAATTTTGTATGGTGTGCTGAATGGTTGGTCTTCTTGTTCAACTCTAAACCATCTGATACTTATCGGTAAACACTTTCTTTACTATAAAGCTTTAAATCACGTTAAATTCCAGTTCGCAGATTTCGTAAATCTTGTACATGATAAAATAGAAACTGAACGTTACATAGCTCTAATGCTAAACAAACACAACAACTTCGTAGAGAAATGGTCCAATTTCATAAATTAATGTGTAGCTATAGTCGCTTTTTTAACGAAGTGCAACATTTTGCGCAACGTAAATGATGTAATGTAGTGTAGACGTAACTAAGTAATGAAACGTATTACGATAACAATGTAACGCACCGTACTGTATGTGATATTCGTAAATAAGTATGTGGCGTATTATAAGTAGATCAGGTAATGCAATGGCAGTAATGATATGCATTGTAAGTAGGTTATTGTAGTATTGTAATGTGTCGTATTGAATTAAAAAAAAAAAAAAAATGAAGCGACTAGGAGGTTTTCTACTCCCCCCTGGATGGGATGCTAGTCCATCACAGGATTACCCCCAGGAGTAAATTCGCCGGTACCCATTTATACGAATAGTTATGCAGCTCTCGTAAGCTTGTAATTCTACTGGTCCTCTAGTGTAGCAGCTGCTATTGTTTTGGGGGCTAGAGGCATTGTTCTTGTTGTTTGTTCTATTGTTCTCTCAGCCACTCATGTGAGACCTTACGAGAGCTACATGGCGACCCATTTATACACCTGGGTGGAGAGAGGCACTATGAGAGTATGAGTATAAAGGTGCCCCGGCCAGGGCTCGAACCCGGACCGCCCGATCCGGAGTCCAGCGCATTAACCATTCATCAACAAAAGACAGTACACTACGCCTAAAACTTTCGGTAATAACGTTACGGGCTGAAGCTTACTCCGACATTGATTGAAACTTCTTACAGTATAGCAAAACGCCATTTATATAATAAAAACAATCATCAAGTAAAGCTATAGTCTTCGCGACTTGTGGAGAAGCTTACATAGCCCCACAGTGTGATAACATGGCACAATTCCAAAATTTTCCAGTTGTTCGTCGTCAGAGAGGTTAAATCTTACATCCATTACAGGAAGGACAACAAAGGTTGCAAGAATACCTGTCTACGTTCACTTACTCAGTGCTCGCAGCGTCTGGATTTTTTTAACGTTTGTTCTGCTTCCCCTGTAAGACCTATAAGCATTAATCTCTCTAAAGATGAATAAAAAACGTAAGTTACATTATAACAAAGTTAACAAACAGTAACAAAGTTTGAAAGTTGAAGACTAGGTAAAATGACACATTTCCTTCAGTGCAGTTTTCAAAGAAAAAGAATGTTACTTTGGGCTATTAATCCATTCCACGGCTCTCTCAAATCCACTCATCATGTTGACTCTGCGGCAGTTTAGCATCCACTTGGCAGGAAGCACTCGATTTTGGCAGCGAAGGAAGTCGCGTGCAATCAAGCCATTATAATCGGCCACTGACCGCCATGTGCGCAGTGGATTCTTTTTATCCGGGATCTCATTATCAGTGGCCAGAAGAGCTGCGCGTAGATACTGGATGACGTTTTCGCTGAAGTCGTGGTATTCCATAAAAGCCACTCTCCCAGTGGAATAGGCAATTGCGGGATTCTGGGTATCTTCAAGGATTTTTTGGTGAAAACGTTGTGGTAATTGCGAGAAATGAGAAAGCGCTTTGCCAGGTAAATTAGTATGGACTTGCCAGTTTAAAAATTCTGTGATGATAACGGCAGAAGGGTTGTCTGTGTTCAAAACTGGTTTGCACAAGTCCAGGATGCTGGTAAGTGGAACATAATCAGCTATGTTTGACGTGGTGATGCGGTCGTACTTCCGGTCTGGAGGAAGAAACTGCGCCATCTCCTTCAGTGCAGTTTTCAAAGAAAAAGAATGTTACATACAGTCGCACAATAGGAAGTGAAATGTCACCTGTCTTGTGGCCAACTTCATAGCGCATTCTTCGAGCACGCGACTTATATACTGGCTGTACATCTTGAGAAGGGAGGCAGAATAACTATGTTGCTTGACGGCTTTGTAATCCCATGATGAGAATGGAATCACAGATGATTCGATGAAGTAGTTGAAGCGATCGTGATAAGAGCCAGCATTTTTATCAAATATGAATGGCAAACCAGTGAGAGTAACATTCTCACGAGAAAGGTCTTTCCGCGATCCCTTGGGAAACAAAATGCCATGGTCAAACCAGTCAGATGCGGACTCTTCATGTTCCTTTGGGATTTGTTCCAAGTACAGCTTGACTCCCTTCTTTGAAACCGGCGGGTCGTTTTTAAACCTCAACTGTCGGGCCTCTGTAACCCAATCTTCCTCGCGTGAACCAAGCTCAAGCCAGGCACGCCACACTTGCACGAGTTTGTGGAGATGGTCTTGCTCAATCTTCATTGCACCTTTTGTCAGTTCTTCAAGGCTTGATGCATGGATCAGTTCTTCAAGGGTGCGCATTATAAGCTTGTTGTCTTCTTCACTCAGCCGCAGTGAATACCAGATTTGCGTCACAGAACTTGCTCTTTGATCGTTCCCTGCAAGGCAAAAATGAATCATTTATGAATATTTTATGTTTATAGGTTCCTTATGTCTGCCAATAAGAAGAAGTAGTCTGAGATTGCACGAAGTTAGAGTTATAATTAGAGTTATAACGTACTTTCGTAGGACATATTATTATATAAATATGAGTGTTTTGCTGGAAAAAAGACCATTAATAAAATTCATAGGAAATTACATCTGGGACCGTTGTGGCGTATTTTCCATATCCTTACTAGTGAGGATATCGACGACGTCATTTCGAGCCATTGCACGGCCGCCAAACGTTAATGCCAAACGCCAGTTGAAAAATGGGGAGTGATAAAGAAGTTATGTTTACTGTAGCCGACATAAAATCATTTTCTAAGGAGCAGGAAAATACAATCATAAAGAAGAAACTTCATACTTCTTCAGTATTTTTGTTGGAACACCTTCCAACTGTGAAGTGAAGTGAATACTTTATTTACCCTCGGATTATAGAGTAGCTCTAACAGAGCTAATGTCTCCGAGCATTTCAGCAGTACAACGGTACAACAGGTAAAGACCAGACCACAACACCGGGAAACTTCGTGCCCTACTCTTAACGATAAGTGTGTGGGTTCTTTAACGTCCCCTGCTAACCATAACAGTGAAGATGCAGGAGACGGGGCCTACGGTTTATCGTCCTTATCCGAGAAGACTAGAACATCTAACCATTTGCAGATGTCATTGCAAAGGCAGCATATTCTCCTCAGTTAGTTTAAAACCCTGAGTGTTGGTCCGGTCTGGGCTCGAACCCGAGACCTCCCGCACAGAAGTCCGGCGCTCTACCAAATGAGCTAACCGGTCGGCGGTAAAACACTCTGAACCTCCTATTTCTAAACAGCTCGATTTTAATTAATTGGCACGTACTTGAACTCTTTATGAGGATATACAGGGGCGGATCCAGACATTCAGCTAAGGAGGGGGTGCACTTTTAAAGGCTTGACTATGAATGTTGAATTCTGCGAAGATAATTCCGGCACTTCAAAGAAAAAAACGCAATTTCCGAAAAAATAAGGTGGGGCCCGGACCCCCGGGCCCCTGGCCTCCCCTGGATCCGCCACTGATATACGTATTTATTATATGGAAAAGAGTGTTTTACTGGGAACTAAACCACTCGTAGATTCCATACGCCACTCCTTTCGTTGACGTCACGATTCGCTCCTTTTCTATCGATTTCTACTTTGTTGAATGAACTTGGTTTCTTGTGTCGTAGCAAGCATCAACAAGCAGGTTTAATTTGTTTAATTAAGCGATGAAAAAGAATGAGTTTTCCGAAAAACTTAAGGACAAGAACATGATAATGGAAACCTTGAAGATGTCAATGTTTTTAGAGGGAATCCTTAGCAAGGAATTTCACAAAGTGCAAGATGTTGTAAAGAAGAAAACAAAAGCAGTTGAAAACTATCGGCCGTCAAGACACTACAGTATCGGATTCAATTCGAAGTCAGCGATGTTTTCATTTCTTACGTGTTACGCTATTTAGTTGACAAGTATTTCATGTATTTTGTTTGATTGGAATTCAGTTAGTGTTTCTATATCCTGGACACGTGTGCTTTGTATTTTCTATGAAGACGAATGGTAATTTGTGAAACTTGCTAAATGTTTAGAAAACAATGAAATAAAAATCGACAATATCAACTATATCTGGTCTCCATATAATAAAAAGAACATTACACGTTGGCTCAAAGATAGGAATTTTATGTTCTCGTGGCAAAAAGAATATCTGTCACTCGAATATAAAATTCATATCTTCCCGCCACCGTGTAGTATCCTGTATTTATCGGTTGGTCGACCCCTTTTGAATTTCCATGGCAGACTTGCTGATGGCGTAGACCGATTCTTGAATGTTCGGGAGCAGACTTGGGTAGCAGTACGTCAAACCAGCAAACTGAACTCGTCCGCTACAGAAAGTCGTCATCGTTTTCAAGAAGAGGTAGCTTCGGTTAATCGAAAAATTCGATAAAAACGATGCTGAAACAGCCGAGGAAAAGAGACCCATTAGACTGAGGGTCTCTTCATATTAAAAATTGCGATGTGTTTATATGACATGATATAAGAAGGCGGCCAGTTCGATTACCGAGATCTCGGTTTCTACAACCGGGATGAAAATTTTTCCATATGAACAATTCAGCCTGGTTACCGGGACGAAATATTCTTTGACAAATAAGCTGCGCTTTCGCATCAGGACAGCCAAAATGGCATAATTTTGCCTTGTGTGCATTTAAACTTCAAAAGTATTCGAAATAGCTTTATTAGTAAAGTTACAAGAGTTGACAAAGCTATGATAGTCGCGAGCGATACAAGTTCATGTGGCGCCATTTTGGTTTTCTTTCTCCAATCTCATCTCGGTCACCGGGCTGAAATTTCCAAATGAACGGACGACAAAATTCGAGGCCCAATTCGAGATCAATCTAGCCATTATATAGCCATTAGTTAATATAGCCGATTTGTTAATTAACTGTTTTTCCTTTACAAAGTACTTGTTGTATCGTTATTGTTTCTGTTATCTGTACGTTAGTTTCGGTAAGTTATTTAATGTTAATATGATAGGAAATACCAGTATTGTATAAGGTAGCGTCAGTATTGTCAACAATGTTGTCTTGTATTGTTAGTAATGCAGTTAATGTTAGTATTGTAAGTAATGTTAGTTTTTTAAGTAATTTGTGGTATTAAATAAAAACAAATTCGAGGCCCTGAGAGTGAACAAAGACTCAAACTGACGCCAAACTTCGCACGTCAAGAAATAAACCAATCAACAATCGATATTTTAAATGAGGTCACATCTCAGTCGCTGCTCCCCAACTAACCGAACGCCTGGAACAGGCTAAAATGAATAATGCAGTTCGTTCCCCGTTAATCACATTCTCGAATACAAGCAGCACGCGCTGAGCATTTTATCTGGTAATTTGGCTGTTAATTGAAAAATCTAGGGTGCTTACCATCTGTCAGAAGGAACCGTTTGGGATGAACATTGAATAATGGTAAGGGATTTTCCAAAATCATCAAACCAATCAAACGAGATGGCGCTTACCATTTGAAACTCGGTTTCCTGTTATTGTTTTCCGTTGATGAGAGACTGGAACTGGGAAATCGTGCAATTGGTAAGGGAATTTCTGACGTTTCGTTCCTAACGGAAAAAGAGGACTACCTCTGGGGTGCTTACCATTTGGCAGAAGGAACCGGTTGGAATGAGCACTGATTAATGGTAAGGGATTTTCCAAAATCAGCAAACCAACCAAACGAGATGGCGCTTACCATTTGAAGTTCGGTTTCCTGTTATTGTTTTCCGTTGATGAGAACTGGGAAATCGTGCAAATGGTAAGGAAATTTCCGACGTTCCGTTCCGAACGGGACAAGAGGACCACCTCTGGAGGTAGTCCACAATTTCCGAACGGATTTTCCGGAAAATGACTGTTCCATTTGACTTTCAACCGAAATTTCCGGATTTTTTGGCTAAATGGTAAGCACCCCTGGAGGCAGTCCACAATTTTCGAACGGATTTTCCGGAAAATTACTGTTCCATTTGACTTTCAACCGAAATTTAATAACAATAATAATAATAATATTTAATATTTATATTGCGCATTTTCTATAAAATAATCAAATGCGCATTACAATAAATACAAAAAATATGAACCTATTTACAATTTCTGTGAAATCAAAAACGGAACTTACACTATTTACAATTAACTATAAGAAAAATAATTTACAGAAGAACTATGTTTCTGGATTTTTTGGCTAAATGGTAAGCACCCCTAGATCAGGTACTGCCCAAAAGCTTTGCAGCTTAAAATTAATATACCATGACTATTAAATTTACCTTTGATAAGCATGTACAGTAAGAGAACTGTGCGAGCCATTACACAAGAGCAGATGTCGTTCAAAACGAAGGTCAGCTCTTCTTTGTAGTCCTCTGGAAGCCGAGACAAGGACAGTAAAACATTTCTCGGGTCACCAACGCCGCAGACAAGAATCGACAAAGGCTTGCTGTAGTCGACACCTTCATTCAACGGCAAGTTGATCAAATCGGCGGCTGGCGTGTTTCCCCAATAATAAAGAGTTGACATGCCTGAGCTCGACTTCCTTGAATCATAGAAAGATTTTAACTGACGGGATAACTCTTCTGTTTTCGCACTTATCGACTGGCAGTGGGCTTTATGCGTTGGCCAAGAGTTCTTTTGGCAATTTTTATCGCAGTACCAAGCTTGTCGACAGCTACCGCAAGGCTTCAGTCCTATATTTTCCTTGCCACATCCAGCACACTTCCTCTTCAACGCGACCGTTTGGCAATCCACCTGATGTCGAAACGTATCGCTTTGTTTACATTCATCGCTGCAATAAGACGCCAGTCCGCATCCAGTGCAGGAGATCTTTGGAGATGGCGGCGAGCATATGATATCACAACGCCAACATTGATCTGGTTTGAGCATTTTAGCC
This sequence comes from Meandrina meandrites, assembly GCA_963693305.1. Lineage (NCBI taxonomy): Eukaryota > Metazoa > Cnidaria > Anthozoa > Scleractinia > Meandrinidae > Meandrina > Meandrina meandrites. The sequence continues at coordinate 24,000,637 of OY855911.1, read as the reverse complement.
CGAGAAACTACTTATTTGTTGGCGAGATAATGGCCGACACTTTGGCGTAATTCACTGTGTTAATAAATTAAACAGTTGCGCGAATATTTGCATTGCGCTCAGTTGGTTGATTGATTGAGAAATAAAATGTTATTAGTAAGTAAGCCTTTATTTCATCAGGGTAACTCTTTCAGCTTTACAATTAAAACTGATATCAACAGAGGCCCTGCTAAAACTAATACTAAAAGGAAAAATACATTAAAAATACTAAACCCTACAATACTTTAAAAAACATTTGATAAAAATTAGGTTAAAAGTTAAAATTAAGAGATAAAATTATTCATACAATTTGAAATAGAAAATTTAAAATTTACATGTTATAAAAATAATTATGAATTATCATATGCAAGAATTATACAAAATAACATAAACGTAACTGACGAGACCAGTAATTTAGCAGCTCTCGTGCGTGTTGCATTTCTACTGGATCTCTTTTGTGGCTTTGAGCATTGTTCCTGTTGTTTGTTCCATTGTTCTTTGGTCGGCAGTATACGTTCTCCCACGCGCCTGGTTATAATGAACACTGATGTAGAGGTTTCCCTAACTGAAGCTCATTTTTCTGCCTGGTCTGATGTAAATCTGATTGCTGAACTTCGCTGTTACTGTTTGTTTTTTAATTGTGTTTATCGTGGGAGGCGCGGTGGCCTAATGGTTAATGCGCTGAACTCCGGATCGGGCGGTCCGGGTTCGAGCCCTGGCCGGAGCACTGCGTTGTGTTCTTGGGCAAGACACTTTACTCTCATAGTGCCTCTCTCCACCCAGGTGTATTAATGGGTATCGGCGAATTTACTGCTGGGTGTAACCCTGCGATGGGCTAGCATCCCATCCAGGGGGAGTAGCAATACTCCTAGTCGCTTCATGCTACGGAAACCGGGATAAACTCCGGCCTGATGGGTCACTAGGCTCGTATACAGACTTTACCTACCTACCTTACCTTATCTTCGGTTCAGGCGTCTCCTTGAATTTGATTAAGACGTCATGAAAGCAGCTAAAATTTCGTGTCGTTTAATAAGCTGAGCGATTTGACTCTCCAATACTAACACCGAAATTAATCCCAAGAAACTGCAACCCTTTTGTCAGTTTTCAAATCTCTTTGCTATACAGTGAATTTTAAACGGCTGATTTAATTGTCTCTATTTCAAAGTTAGCTCTAGCCAATCAAATCATGTGTCCTCACGAGAATGTCGCGACGTCCAATGGGAGCGAAGGGTTCTGGTCGTAAAGGCCATGTAACACGGGGCAACTTTTCAATTCTTTGCAACTTGCAACGCAACGAGGAAGATTGAAAAATATAGCAAATAGGCCCCATTGATATGGTCTCGGGTACCCGAGACAACCCTCCCACCGAGTAACCCTTGGCGAGCTAACTTTTCACTAAAATGTTGAAAGATTCCGCCAACCGTTTATATGATCCTCCCCGAGTTGTCTCGGGGGACGAGACAACTCGGGTGGGCGAGTTGTCTTGTCTTGGCAGGTAGGGTAACCCTGGTAGGTGGGACAACTTTTTCTCATAGAAACACTTTGGCTCGCCTACCCGGGACAACTCGCGGCTTGCCGAGTGTCATGTATTTTCGAAATTTCAGGTTTTAAAGCACAAATTCACATTACAAAAGCAAACTAAACTCAGCAAAGCCCACACTGATCGAATAAATGAAACAAACTCAAACGAAGAAAGATATCTAGGGATTTGAATATTAAAAAGCTTTATGAATAATCAAGGAGGGTCAACTTTGACTCGGCTAGTAGGAACACCTTTTTCTCGTATAAACGCTCAATAAAGTTGCCTCGGTAGGGAGGGCTGTCTCGTGTACCCGAGACCATATAAATAGGGCCTTTCCAGAGAAGCTATCACACGTTTTTTCACAACTTGCAACGCACCCGTTAGAAATTATCATCTTGAAATCTTCTTCGCTCTGACGTGCTCTGATTGGCTCAATTAAAAAAAAATTGTATGAAACTGTATTTCCAATATTTCGTCAGGCACGGCTTGACTTCTTCAGGGTATTTAATAACAACTAAGAGAAAAAATTTCAATTTATAAGATTGCAATTCAAAACTAATAAAATAAAACCAGTAGATAAACAAGATAAGGTATTAAAAGTAATATGGGCACTAAGCAGCTGTAAGGCCAAGTTAATTGTATAATCTTTTTTAAAATGTTCGAGTAATTGCGCGCGCTGTGATTGGTAATTTCGAGTTCATTATAGCTCCATAAAGCACGCTGCTTACGTCACGCGCGTGCTTTAAGTTCGTGTTTTGTTTACAAATACACGCACTTGCTGGCAGCACAATGAACTCGAAATTTTCAATACTGCACTCGGCTACGCCTCGTGCAGTATTGAAAATTTCTCGTTCATTGTGCGGCCAGCGCGTGCGTGTATTTGTAAACAAAACACTCACAACAGTCTCTAACCCATAAATAATGCACGCTGCTTAAGTAATGAGTTTGAGCGCGCGCTATTTCCTTAGCATTTTATAAAATAAATAAAAAACTTCATTCTCGTGTATTGTTGAGCAATATAAGCACTTGGGAATTTTTAAGAACACTCGAGAAGTGCGAGAAGCACCCGGCTGCGCCTCGTGCTTCTCTATACACTTCTCTCGTGTTCTTAAAAATCCCCGCGTGCTTATATAACTGAACAATGCACTCGGATGCGTTTTTTATTTCTTTAATAATCTTTTGTCTTGGATGGTTTAAATTGTAACGTTCTTAGTTTCTCTTGTTGTTATTCATTTCCAGAAGAAGTCAGGCCGTGCCTGACGAAATATTGGAAATACAGTTTAATCCCAACCGCACGGTCAGGCTTTCTGTTCTTTAGTCTTTTTTATCCGCACATTTGCTGATCAGATCTTACTAGTACTAGGATCCGGTTCCTTTGGATTGTCTGTAGGCCCTTTGTTTCGCAACGTTGCAAACAGTTAAGGATAATTCAACATTTCTTGCAACTTACAACGCACAATGCAGGTTGCAAAAATGGGGTGTTTACGCGTGAAATTCTTTTCGCAACTGGCAATGCAACGTTTGTTCGGTTGCAAGTTGCAAGAGAAATTGCCTCGTGTAACTGGGCCTCACGTAAAAGTGCTCTTGTTTTTCGTTATACACTTACTGGATTCGTCCGAGCCCAATATGGAAAGATATTTAAACCGAGACTTCGTCTGGACGGTTGATCCGTCTGTTTGCCCGTATTTATGCACAGACGAAATATCAGACGACCTAAAAAATGCGTACCTTATTAAAATGCAAATTCATCGGACAGATCATCCGTCACAAGTATAAATCGAGCCACTGGTGCTCAATACGCGTTGAAATAACTGACTGCAGCACAACACTCTGATTACGGATCATTCAACGTCACAAAAAATAAAGCAAGATATTTTGCTTATAAGTCTGAGTCGGAATAGGGTTCTGGTCACCAGAGAAATTTAAATTTTTGTCAAAATGGGTTTCTCGTGCATGCCAAGGCACTTTTACACATGATTGACAGGCAGAGCGCTTATCAGCCAATCACAGCTCATCGCTGAGAAGTCACGCAACAAATTCTCGGAAAACTTTCAAACTTTCTCGACCTTTCTGGGAAGTAATTAATAATTCAGAAAGTGTAAATCACACCGAAGTGTCAGTCATTTCTTGTCATATTTAAAACGCAAGAAGCAGTTTTCTCAAGCAAAAATGTTAAAACAGAATCAATGCTGGCGTTGTGATACCATATGCTCGCCGCCATCTCCAAAGATCTCCTGCACTGGATGCGGACTGGCGTCTTATTGCAGCGATGAATGTAAACAAAGCGATACTTTTCGACATCAGGTGGATTGCCAAACGGCCGCGTTGAAGAGGAAGTGTGATGGATGCGGCAGGGAAAAGATAGGACTGAAGCCATGTGGTAGCTGTCGACAAGCTTGGTACTGCGATAAAAACTGCCAAAAGAACTCTTGGCCAACGCATAAAGCCCACTGCCAGTCGATAAGTGCCAAAACAGAAGAGTTATCCCGTCAGTTAAAATTAAGCTACGACTTGAAGAAATCGATTAGTGGTCCAGGTCTGGCAACCGTTTATTATTGGGGAAACATGCCAGCCGTCGATTTGATCAACTTGCCGTTGAATGAAGGTGTCCTCCATAGCAAGCCTTTGTCGATTCTTGTCTGCGGCGTTGGTGACCCGAGAAATGTTTTACTGTCCTTGTCTCAGCTTCCAGACGACTACAAAGAAGAGCTGACCTTCGTTTTGAACGACATCTGCCCTTGTGTAATGGCTCGCACAGTTCTCATACTATACATGCTTATCAAAGGTAAAATTTAATATTAGTTAGGATATATAAATAGTGTAACGAAACGTTAGTGAGGTACTTTCTGAATTTGAAACGATAATGGTGCATTTGGGTAATCAGTCATTTGCCGTTCTAACTAGTCGGCTGTCCCAAAGATGCTCGGCAACTATTGGGCAACTTTTGATATTTCACTCGCAACGTATTCTCAGCAATTTCTAGACCAAAGATTTCCGAAGATTGTTTGAGTGTTGTTTGAAGGCCATACGAACGTTTCTGAGCATTTTTCGAACTTTTCCGAACATTAACGAAGATCACCGAAGATTTCCGAGGAAGTTCCGAAGATGTTTTAATTTTCGGCCCGTTCAGCATTAAAAACCCTTCAGCAAACATGACGTCATCGGTATCTTCACGATTGTTCTCAATGAAAGAAATCTTTGTAATCTTATATAGATACTTCTGTTGCAGTAAAATTGCATAAGAATGCTTGAATCTTACCTTCAAAGGGAAATTAGCATAAGCAACTTTTTGGATTTTTTGGAGCAACTTTTTACGAAATTTCGAGCAACTTTTTGGGAGATTTTGAGTCTCACCAACTACCAGTATGTGACCATTCAAATAATAGTGCCTAGCTCTCAAACCTAATACTTTTATATGTTAACTGTTTTGCAAAATGAAATTTGGTACAGGGAGCCCCGCCTTACGGTCACCTCGTTATTACGGCCACTCTTTTGTCCCGGAGGAACGCCCACACATTTTCATATAATAAAACCCCGTTAATGCGGCCACCTCGTTAATACGGCCAACGGCCACATTCTGAAATCCCAGACGCGAAAACCCGAAGAGGCATCCTTGAAGTCCCCGCGTAGTAATGTTCGTATGTAAAGAAAATCTCGATTTGCCCAAAGTGGGCGCGCAAAGTCGTATCGGGATTTGTGCAGAATGCCCGCAATTGAGTATCGGGAGGTGTGATAGATGCCTGTACGGTGATTAATCAATGAAGATGCATATGTAAGATGAAAGAATTTCTGCATGGTGATTGGGTGATGATGGTAACCCATCAACGTAAGCAAGTGCGCACGCGAAAAGAAAATTTGCTCCCTTTAATTTATTTCGCAAGAGTCAGTCTAAAACCAGGACTTGTCAAATACAGACTACTTGACCGGATAAAAGACTCGATCAGTCTTCCGGCATTTAAATGAAATTTGTAACTGAGACTTGTCAAGAAGTAAAGAGAATTCAAAAGAGTTCTTGAGGTAATTAGAATAACAGCGACTATGGCAACGACAAAAGTGGTCACAGACACGTTATTTTTTACCCTTTGAGACTAATAACTTAAAACCTAGACGGTGAAAGTTCTTGGTTTTGATATATTTTTGTCTAATGGACAAAAAAAGCAATTTAACATTTCTTAAAATATTCTGTAGGTATGGTACATAGCGACCTTAAGTTTATGAAAAAATAACGTAGCTCCAATCCTACTTACCGATTTTTCTAAAAATGTGCAAAAATTTTTCTTTTGTCGGTTAGATAAAAATATATCAAAAACGATAACTTTCACTGAGTAGGTTTTGAGTTATTAGCCTCGAAAGGTCCAAAAAAGGATCTTTGACCTCATATGGCGTTGCCATGGTAAAACTTGTACAAGTCTAAACTAAAAGTCCTAAAGGATTTTCTAAACATTATTGGTATAGCTGCGATAGAACACCAAAGATGGGCATGCCTAATTCTGACTTAACTATCGGGATGATGAGCCACCTTAATACTGATTCATGTTCTCGTTACAGGAGGACACAAAATAGCAAGTTCTGTGACGCAAATTTGGTATTCACTGCAGCTGAGTGAAGAAGACTACAAGCTTGTAATGCGGACCCTTCAAGAACTGATCCATGCATCAAGCCTTGAAGAACTGACAAAAGGTGCAATGAAGATTGAGCAAGACTATCTCCACAAACTCGTACAAGTGTGGCGTACCTGGCTTGACCTTAGTTCACGCGAGGGAGACTGGATAACAGAAGCTCGACAGAGGAGGTTTGACAATGATCCGGGTTCAAAGGATGGAATTGATTTGTACTTGAAAGAAATTCCAAAGGAACATAAGAAATCCACATCTGACTGGTTTGCAAACGGCATTCTGTTACCCAAGGGATCGCGGAAAAACCTTCCTCGTGAGAATGTTACTCTCACCGGTTTTCCTACCGCTTTCAATCACAATGGTGACCCGTACCCGTTTGATTACATAATGGATCCATCAGTGATTCCATTCACATCATGGGACTACAAAGACGCCAAACAGCATTTTCACTGTGCCTCCCTTCTGAAGATGTACAGCCAGTATGTGGGTCACGTGCTCGAGGAGTGCGCTATGAAGTTGGCCACAGGACAGGTGAAGTTTCACTTCCTGTTGTGCAACTGTATGGAGATGGCGCCATTCCTTCCTCCAGACCGGAAGTATGACCGCATCACCACCTCAAACATAGCTGATTATGTTCCACTTACCAGCATCCTGGACATGTGCAAACCAGTTTTGAACGCAGCCAACCCTTCCGCTGTTATCATCACAGAATTTCACAATTGGGCCTTGCATACTAAATTAAATCAAAAAGAGCTACTTCATTTCACGCAGATGTCACAAAGCTTTCGCCGGAATGTCCTTGAAGACACCCAAAATCCTGCTATTGCCAATTCCGGTGCGAGAGTGGCTTTTGTTGAATACCACGATCACAGTGAAGAGTTAATCCAGTTTCTACGTGCAGCTCTTCTGGTCACTGATTCTGAGATCCCGGATAGAAAAAGACGTCTGCGCACATGGCGGTCAGTGGCCGATTATAATGGCTTGATTGCACGCGACTTCCTTCGTTGCCAAAATCGAGTGTTTCCTGCTAAGTGGATGCAAAACTGCCGCAGAGTCACCATGATGAATGGGTTCGAGAGAGCCGTGGAATGGATTGCAAATCCACATTAAATTTCTTAGTCTTCCTAAAGTGTACTGAACGAAAACTTGTTATTATCTTGCGTTAATTCGTTGACTTTAAAACCGGAAGTTACTTTTTCACACCTTATGTTCATTCTTTTTTTTTACTTCTTGCGTTTCAGAAGTTCGCTTAATTCAAGATGAGATTTACTTAAATCATTGTTTTTTAGTGATGATGTTGGCAAAAATGCAGAAAGCAAAAAGATTTCTTTAAATTAAGTAACTTGTATATTATATATAAGATTCACCAAGCAATACTTGAAAAGTCATCTGTTGCGGACGTCAGTATTTGGCATAGGTTCGTTTTATTGATCTTACTAAGCACGGCTTTGTAATATGTTTTGTCTTCTTTCAATAATTCTAATAAGAAAGCTGCAAATTTTAAACGTAACAGTGCAACGTATACGTGTAGTCGTTTAAGACGGAATCCGCCAGGACTTCGAGTAGTTGTTGGACAAAATTATGTGCCAAAATTATTTACACCTTATTGCAAGCTTTTGTGTTACTGCTTCTCAAACTCATTAATAATTCATTAAGTTAACTTCCAATCACGAGATGTATACCACATCACGTGCATGCATTTGGATACCCAATGAAAAACAGTATACCAATCTCCAGTGAGAGTGGTATATACCACTTCGTTATGCACATCGACAACTTGCACAAAACAATGAATATTTATTAGTCCGTAGTAACCTTGAAATTTTTTAACAATACAACTCATGAAATCCGAAATAGTACAACAATTCCTTTAATACAGATAGCGTCGGATACTAAATACTATTACATGAATTGTTTTTGGTGGATACATCTCTTCGTTCTTTTTGCTCTACTTCAATGACAAATTTGCTTTGGCAACAATTCAGAGAGTCGAATGCTTCGAAACCTAATGCAAATTGTAATCTCTAAACGGGCCTCCTGAAAGAATGGAAATTTTTCTCCACCCGAGTTCTTCGCCATTGTTTAAAAACGTTAACACGTATTTGTTTTTATACATTATACGGCTTTCTTGACTTAATTCTCTTCCTCGTAAACCATTTTCGGTTCCTAAACTACGCCGCTCCTTCCTCGCTCATGGCTCGGACGCTAATGAATCATGTATGCAATCGCGTTCTCACAGAAAAGGGCAAAAATTTGACACTGCATAATTTCTTATTGTTTCATTTGACAAAACATGTCACTGCATAATTTCCTATTGTTGCATTTGAGAAGTTATTTCCAAAACTCGAGCTCGTGTTTCATCGTGGTATCCAAACACCTCGCAACAATAAAAGCACTCGGCCTACGGCCTCGTGCTTTCATTTGTTTCTCGGTGTTTGGATACCCCGATGAAACACTCGCTCTCGTTTTGGAAATAGTACTTCAAATATCTTATCAAAAGAAATCTTTTCTAACAACACCAAACATCGAAAACCAATCTCGAAGTTCCGCTGAATTCCACTAAATCGCTTAAAAGACGCGAGCTTTTGCCTATAGCTTGTGAACATTAAATTTCATTTTCTCAGACTCTGATAAGAAATTGTTGTACCAAAATTATTTACACCTTATTGCAAACTTTTGTGTTACTGCTCCAAATATCTTATCAAAAGAAATCTTTTCTAACAACACCAAACATCGAAAACCAATCTCGAAGTTCCGCTGAATTCCACTAAATCGCTTAAAAGACGCGAGCTTTTGCCTATAGCTTGTGAACATTAAATTTCATTTTCTCAGGCTCTGATAAGAAATTGTTGTACCAAAATTATTTACACCTTATTGCAAACTTTTGTGTTACTGCTTCAAATATCTTATCAAAAGAAATCTTTTCTAACAACACCAAACATCGAAAACAAATTTTGAAATTTCACTGAATCGCTTAAAGACGATTTTACAAAATGGCTGCACGTGAGAATTTCCCTAGAGCAGCCACTGTGCATGTTTCCTACGAGCAGACTCTCCGCTTGGTAATCAGACAGCCAGGCCATCTAATCCTTATCTAATCCTCGAGCGAAACTTAGGCCCAGTTTAGACGTCGTCCTTATGCCGTGCCGAAATTCAGGAATTAAGTTCTTCAAAAGCACGACAGAAGTAAGGCGTCTGAATGGAATATTTAAAATGTCTCACGTCCTCCTCCTAGGGAACGTAAGCCCAAACGAAGCCCTCAGAACAACTAACCATTTCAGTTCATATACAGCTGGCACTCGAACATTTAACCAAAGGACCATTCACGACACCAAACATGTTCAGTTAAACCAGGTTTAACACAATGAAAATCAGCAACAGAAAGGTGAAAGACTATTTCCAGTAAGCGTTAACTTGTACTTTCATTGTGCTAAATTTGAAGTCGACAAATATCAGTTACCAACTTCTTTGAAAAAAAAAACAATTTTAAAAAATAGGGTATTATAAATTGTGAACCCCAATTCATAACATAATAACAAAAATCACCTGAACTTTTAAAATGAAATAACTTCAAGAGTTTCCACTTGAGAAGGCACAAAGAATTTAAATAACCTCTCTTTTAATATGCAATATTTACAATGCAGCACCTCTCCAGATAGCCGACATCATTATTGCAGATTACTTCTAACTTGTAAGCAGTGGGAAGTTTACATTCTTGTTTAGCAATACCCCATAACGATTTGCGACTTAAGACGAAATGAAGTTCTCCCTTTGTTGCACAAGAGTTTAACCCTTATCAGTCCATAATATTTTACACGATCTTCATTAGCTGTGAATATTGAGTAATTTCACTTGGCAAGATATTTCCCTTTCTTTGCCACGTTACATTTATAATTAGTAAAATTAATGGCAAAATCAAAACTGTCTTGTGTCAATCGGTGACCTATATACTTGAATTCAGACCACAATTGAAACTTGAATGATGTAAGGATTGTGTAAGGTGCTCTAACCGGGGGAGATTTCCAGCGCCTGTAACCAGTCAAGGGTTTACTTAAGATTGGGTTATTACATTTAAGGCCAGTTGATATTTTTCACTTACGTTGTTTTAAAATGTGTCTAGCCGGGCAATAACTTCGGATCTCATACCCACACCCGTCATTAGGAGAAAAACTACCACAGGGAAGATGCGACATAGTTTAAGACACATATTTAGATGTTCCTTTTTCGTGAGATGCTGAAAAAATAGCTAAGTTCGATCTCTTTTTCTTTTATAAATGCTTTTATATTTAATCCAGGCCACCACGACTCTGGACAAAAATGAAACTTTAAGTGTCGCTTAAGGATCGCAGTCTTTGGGGACGAGATTGTGGGGCCGCTCCCATTTTCTGAGCATGCGCATAGTACTCGCTCTGTATTTTTCAGCCAATCAGATTTGTCAGAAGGATCGTGAGCTCTGGGCCATGGGGACGAGAATGAGCCAAAATTAAACATGTCTACGATGACTGCATAGCGCTTGCTCTACATTTCAGAGCCAAAACAGTTCTTGGAACGATAACAAGCTGTAGTATTTCGTTGAAAATTCGAACAGAAGCTTAATATTAAAGCTCCAGTTTATCTACAGCCCTAGTACAGTGAAAATCGCCGAGGTAGTCCGTATTAAAATGATCATTGGAGTTTAAAATGTTCAACTGAATTGATTAATTATCAATCTCGTTCCGAGATCCCACTTTTGTTTTGGTCAGCACCAAGAACATGGACTCTTGCCAAGTCCGATGAGAAAATCAGCGATTCGCGGACTTCCGCTCGTTTATTCTCAAATCTGATTGGGTGACAATTGAAAATGAGCACTCTGCGCATGCTCAAAAAATTGAATCTGGTCAGAGTTCGCGTTCTTGGCGCTGACCAAAAGAAAAGCGGGCTCGGAGGAAGAGACTGAAAAATTATGTAGAAAAGTCACTCAGCCAGTTACATCCATTGGCCAAAGGGGGGGGGGGGTACAATTTTAAAACAAGCCCCCTTTTGGGGGGTAAATCTTTGTCTGGTAAGAAACATGAGGGGGGGTCAAATTTTATGACACAGCAACAGCAGTCTAGGGAATTTGACGTCAGTGATCTATCCCCGATCCCGTGGTTGGGGAAAAGGAAAGAATTTGACGCGATTTCAGGTACCGAGGGAAGGGTTGTTTGACATGGTCCTGGAACCTAGCTTCGATCTTTTCGCGGTCTTTCAATCGTTATATTTGAAAAAAAAGATCGAAAATGCCAATCTACAAAGCCTGGGATGTAAAACGGGGGACGAGAAAGGCCGTAGCGGCTGGGAGCTTCGAAGAATTTGCTAAAGCAGGTGAGCTATTTTTGATATCAGAAATTCAATCTGACATGTACAGCGAGTGTCTTCAAAGAAGGTACGGTACGATAATTTTTAGCTTAACTGACCTTTTCAAAGTTTACAATACATGCTATTTAAATCAGACCTCTGTTTTAAACTGCGAGTCAAATCATTAACTTTTTGCTACAAAAATACAAAAGGGTGTCTTTGTACTTGGTATTTTCGGCCCACGCTCGTTTTAGGGATTCAAACAATAAACGAGAGAAAAGATAAACGAGATATTAAATAAAAAAGATAAAAAATCTGCTAAGGAAGGACAAAGAGGGTGGGGGGGGGGGGGGGCACGTTTTTCAAACAAGAATTGGGAAGGGGGGTATAATTTTTACCTCCAATTTTTTTTTTTTTTGGGGGGGGGGTTCAGTTTTGAAACACTACACTTTTTTGAAAACCACCGCCCCCCCCCCTGGGACGTAATTAACGATCGGTCCCTAAGTTGCGGCCGAATATTTTGGAAAGTGGCAGGTGAAATAAATCAAATCACATCAAAACACTTCACAGGCCATTCTCTTTAATTCTCACATTTCGACAGAAGTAGTATCGTAGATAGTGATTTCAAACGTCTGTTCAGTGGCATTTGAAGGAGAGTGAAAAAGCAACCCGTCGCCGGGTTTCCGTAGACAAACTCACAAAACAAACAGGTCGACTTTTTATAATTTACGAGAGAATTTATGAACAGAAGTTCCCCAAACTTTTAGTAGTTAAGTGTGTCTTTATTTTGTACAGCATATCCTCGTGTTAAAATACTGAACAACATACACAACACAATAGCTGCACACTGTGAAGTGCCCGAGAAGCACAACTTGAATTAAACTTTTGACGGATGTGAATGAAATCATCATTGTTCCATGAATTAAACTCGTATTTCTATTCATATTAAAACAAGTTCTATTCTCTTTCGCTTCGCTCAGCCGAATAGAAAACATTTCTATTATAAGTAAGGACGCAAACAACACAACAGTTTGTGGAGGGAGCCGCCAGCATTTATCAAGCAAAACAAAGCGAGAAGGAAAAGACGAAAACAGTTAAATGCCAATATTTGGAGTGACCAAAGAGTTGGTGTTGAATGTACTCTCTGCAGTAGGTATCCTTGGCCTTGTCGGACTTCCAACGACCGCGCGTTTTTAATAACACGAACGGGAATGCACTGTTGGCAGCGGTAGAGGCTCCTCCGATGCGAAGAGAATGGAGGCCATAAAGATTAGTATTGAGACCAATAGCCCTAAACTTCTGAATAAACAGCGCTCTCGCCCTAGAATAAGACAGCTTAGAGCCATCCCGAAGTAAATAGCCCCCGGCCTTACTCTTATACACGGAACGAAAAACGAATTGCCTCGAAGAAATGCTATCTCCACTTGATGTAGCTTATCTACATAACATATCAAAAGGACAGGTAGGGTTGCCAGTTCTAGCGACCATCCTAGTAGCCCCAGACCCATACTGATCGGACTTACTCCTAGGAATAAAAAGAGAAAAATAAGTATCCTTGAAAACGATGTCACACCATCTGAGATTGCACAGCTCATTAAAACGCAAAAAGCCAGCAAAAGCAACAAGACAAAAACTGACATCCCTGTTGTCAGGCAAAGTGGCGTCCACCCCAGCAAATTTATTAACAAGCGCATGCAGATGCTCAGGGCAAATAGGGAGTCTCTTCCTAGTAGAAATAGAACTCGCTGAAAATCTCTTGCAGCCCTCTAAAACGGCTTTAACAAAACCAAGTCAGCCAGAGACTTCAAGCCTTGGACCCCGCCCGCGACATCGGTGATGGAACTTGTAAAAAAGACAAACAAAACAAATGGTAAACCAAAAAATAGTATGCCCGAAAAAAGGCGGAACGACACAATACCATAGCAACAAACACCATGAGGCGTACGTACAATGTAGTGTAACACGAACAAAGCCACAAGGCATAATAACGCTATAAAGCGTAAAAAACAATGCAATGAAACATAAGCAATGTACAATATTGTGTAACAAGAACAATGTCACAAGGCATAATAAACGCTATAAAGCGTAAAAACAATGCAATGAAACATAAGCAATGTACAATGTTGTGTAACATGAACAATGCCACAAGGCATAAGAACCGCTATAAAACGTAAAAACAATGCAATGAGACATAAGCAATGTACAATGTTGTGTAACATGAACAATGCCACAAGGCATAACAACCGCTATAAAACGTAAAAACAATGCAATGAGACATAAGCAATGTACAATGTTGTGTAACATGAACAAAGCCACAAGGCATAACAACCGCTATAAAGCGTAAAAACAATGCAATGAAACATAAGCAATGTACAATGTTGTGTAACATGAACAATGCCACAAGGCATAACAACCGCTATAAAGCGTAAAAACAATGCAATGAAACATAAGCAATGTTGCAAAGACTGTACAGCGCATAGAGAAAACGCAATGAAGCGTAAAAACAATGCGATAAAGTATAAACAGCGCTAAAACGCACAAACAACGCTATGAAGCGTAAATCATGGTAAATACAACATGTACAAAATCAATAACAGTGCAAAGCAAACAAAACCATAATGCTATAAAGCGGAGAATAAATTAAACAGCCCTAGAGGTGATGGAGAGAGAAAATAACGGGCCATCAGATCAGAAAAGACGGGCAGAACCATCGAGGTAAACAGCCAAAACCGCAGATTTAAACCCAAATGGACAAAAAATTGTGTGATGGCCTTCGCGAGCAGGAGCAAAAACGAAGGAAGGGTCGGTAAATTCGATAACTTGAATAACGGATGCCCTATGCCCACCCACAGGAAAAATAATCGGCCAAAAGACTGCCGACGGCCACTTTGGAACAACCAACACACCACGAGCACTGCATACCTCTAGATGAAAAATAACGCGAGGAATAAGGTACACAGGCGGTACCAACCAATTGTTTTCACCCGCCCAATCAACGCTAAAGGCGTCAACACCTTCGGCACCCGGGCACCAAAATTTAGAATAAAATCTCACACACTTAGCTGAATCAGGGGATGCAAACCTGTCAACTGTAAAAGGGCCAAACAGAGAAGAAACATTATCAAAAAAGGCTGCAGAAACACTCCAATCGTCGAAATATATAACTCTGCTCAACGAATCAGCATACTCGTTAAGAGACCTGGGGACCCACTCGAACTCAACGGACACGTTATAAACAGCACAAAACTGAAAAATTTCCAAGGCCTGGCGCTGAAGTCTAAGCGACATACTACCCTTGTTAGAAATAATAGAGGCATTTATGCTGTCAGTAAACAATTTGACCACCTTGCACTGAATGAGCGACTTAAAGGATTTAAGTGCATAAAGGATCGCGAGTAACTCCCTACCATTGCTATCAAGCGCGGATTCCATGGAACAAAAAGCTTTGTTAAAAAAAAAAAAGCTCAAACTCCTCCTTATCAACAAAAAGGGCATCCCCCCACACGCGAAGTCACTGGCCGGTCAGTACAGATAATGCATACCGGCCGAGTATACTCAAATAGCTTTCTACAATTGAGCTTGACGCAATTGTCCAACCAATTTCATCTAAGCAATGTGAATAACACTGGAAACGACTCAAATCAAGGGGAGTGTCCCAGGCATTGCGAAAGGTAACAGCCGATTGCAAAAATCTGGACATAATCAACGATACATTACCAACACAAGGTGATAAAGAGATAATCTTGCCGACAACGGAAGCGACGAAACGGGGAGTAACATAGGGTAACTTTTCTTTGAAAGCATGAAGAGCAGATATCAAGCGGTCAATACGAAGCTGGGGTATGAACAAAATAGCGTTGAAAAGGTCTCAAGAAATGCCTAACCATTCCAAACGTTGAACAGGAACCCAAACGGATTTATCACAATTCGCCACCAAACCCGCTTTAACTAGATCCGAGCGAACCCTATCGGAACTACGCTTAGTTGTCAAAAAATCTTTCTCGCAACCAGCTCCGTCGTCCAAATACAAAACTAAATGAATACCTGAGGCCCTCCAGTAGCGCACTAGGGGACGAAACAATTTAGTGAAGAGATAAGGAGCAGAAGAAGGCTCGAACGGTAAAACGGTGAAGCAAAAATATCGGTTGACACCACCCCCCAGCGGCCACTGAAAACCCAAGAATTGCTGATGGGACTGA
Source organism: Meandrina meandrites (assembly GCA_963693305.1). Lineage (NCBI taxonomy): Eukaryota > Metazoa > Cnidaria > Anthozoa > Scleractinia > Meandrinidae > Meandrina > Meandrina meandrites. Next base: position 23,984,966 of record OY855911.1, on the reverse strand, counting down.
CAAACATCGACATGATGATAACCCGACTTCAAGTCAAACTTAAACATGTACCCCCCACGCAAAACATATCGAAGAAAAACTTTCCAGTCTTCCATTATATTCTAAATTTGGCTTTGGGTATATGTTTGTTAACATGACGCAGATCGAGGATGAGTCTGGCCTTCCCTTCTGAATAAACAGAAACAGAAAGAGGATTAATAACTGTGGGAGGCAGAAAAAGTTCAACTATCAAACCTAAATTAACAAGATCAGAAAAGGCAGATGAAACAAAATCACTATGGTGAAAAGCTGATCTGTTATTAGGCAAGCAAACACGCAAAAGACTCGAAAGGGATAACATACCCTGAACGAACGGTCTCTAAAACCCAGGGAGGTGCCCCAATATCAAGTACAATGGCCGGAGCAACACCTTGCTCATAATCAAACAAGTTCTGACTATAAAAAGCTAAACAAGGATTGTCTGTAAACTTATCTTCCAACAGTGCTTTAAACTCCTGGGACACATCGGTCTGAAAATGTTCAACATCTTTGCCTGACGGTGTAATGCCTTGATCAGTACACAGCAACTCTGACACACTAGAAGACAGGTCAACCAAGAACTGCGAAGGCGAATCAGCGAGGGGTAGAGGTGCTGGAACTTGTTCCGGCAGCGTGCGTCGAAATGTTGCCGACAGCGAAGGTGCGGGCGAGTCTGACAGGACACTCTCTCCACCAATGTCCGGAGGAGCCACAGAAGCGACAGGCGCCTCGTGAACGACTGTAGAAATCAGCGGGTTGCTGCTGTTGTCTTGAAGATGGTGGGCTGCTGAACTGCCCACGCTGGAACTGTCCGCGAGCACCGAGGTACTGAGAACACGGCGAATATCGGCCTTGCAGGCGTTCAGCATTGCGTCTAGCACGAGCACGATTTCTAACTCTGACAGCCTCCCTCTCGGCCGCTCGATCTTTTTGTCGTCTTCCAAGTCAAGGGCAACAGCGTCATTCTCGTAATGCTTCACGGTCAGCCAACCGCCTTCGGAGGAATCGGCGATCCTATTCTTTCTGTTTCTCTCTTTGAGTGAAGTAACCGACTTATTAGCTGAACAGCCTTAGCCGTGTCCTGCTCGTGCAGCGACTTGGATGCAGTTTCGAGAACGTCAATGATCTCAAGATTAAATTTGTAATTCCTTTCGTGTCCTGGGTGAGTAAATTTGAGTTCACTCTCGGCTTTAAGTTGCTTGGTGACAAGTAGAGCGTTCTCTGCGAATTTCGAAGAAAGCTGACTCGTGTGTACTTTGAGTTGATCGAGCAAGAAACTTCTGAAGTGCGTAAGATCTTTGCGAGTGACTGTGAGCATGGTTACTTTCCTCTTCGGCCGACATTAACAACGGAAAAAACCACTAAAACTAAATAAACTCGAGAAAACTGGTCGGCGTCAAGTGGTGTGACATACACGAGGAGTGGTTTATAAAGGGGCTAGAGATCCCAATGGGAATTATGCAATACCCGCTAATTAACAACTAAAAGAAATACATTACATTACTTTAGTCAGTCTTTTGTTTTCATGCCGTCCTTATAATTCCAAAAACATGCGAAACTCGCCAAACTTGTCGTTTTCTCTGAATGTTGTTCTCAAACGAATCAAACTTCATTCTGTTCATTCCGCGCTCGATGTTGAGCGCTTCAGGGACCACGGTTTTGTTTTTCAAAATAGCAACGAACCTGTGCCAAAATGCACTTGCTCTCTTAATGCCTGCCTTCATCTTGAGAGTACCATTAATCTTTAGTGTCTTCGCATTTTGAATTTGACTCGGAATTAGTCTATCTTGCCCGCTGCCATTTCGTATAATTTCTGACTCCAAAACACTGAGGTCCTCTCGCTTATTTGGTTGCTCCGAATTTTTACAACTTCGATGCTACCGTCATCGATGAAAGATGGCCTGATGATTCTTGTCCGGACGATTTAATCCTCGCAATTTAACGGAAATTACGATGACCAACAAACAGAAATTTCGTAATGCCGTTCGCTCGAGTTCACTCGTCCTCTGCAGTTCTGCTTTTCTTCAAAAATTTGTTCAACCAATCAAAGGCGCGAATTAAAAAATACTTCAATGTGATTGGCTACTTGTTCGCGGCAAAGCTGTTCTAAAAATAGCCTACACGCGAGGAACGCCAGGTACACGCGAAAGACATATCTCAAAGCCTATTACCAGAGATGTAGACTTCTAGTTATGGACTTCTGGCAAAACCAATTATTCCATAAGTAATTCTACACCTGACAAAATTGCAAATTGAAGAATTATATTCGATCCCGTGCATTCCTTATCAACATCAAAGAAGCGAAAAACCTCTCGCTTCATTCCAATATCTTCCTTCTGTTGCAGGCTGTTATAAGGCAGTTATTAGGAGCTGATCAATCTACAACACTCAAAACTGATTCATTTTCACTTAATTACAGGAGGACACAAAATAGCAAGTTCCGTGACGCAAATCTGGTATTCACTGCGGCTCAGTGAAGAAGACTAAAAACTTGTAATGCGGACCCTTCAAGAACTGATCCATGCATCAAGCCTTGAAGAACTGACAAAGGGTGCAATGAAGATTGAGCAAGACAACCTCCACAAACTCGTACAAGTGTGGCGCACCTGGCTTGACCTTAGTATACGTGAGGGAGACTGGATAACAGAAGACCGACGGGTGATGTTTGAAAAGGATCCGTATTCAAAGGATGGGATACATATGTATTTAAAAGAAATCCCAAAGGAACATAAAAAATCCGCATGTGACTGGTTTGCAAACGGCATTCTGTTACCCAAGGGATCGCGGAAAGACCTTCCACGTGAGAATGTTACTCTCACCGGTTTTCCTGCTGCTTTCAATCACATTGGTGTCCAGTACACTTTCAGTTACATGCTGGATCCATCAGTGATTCCATTCACATCATGGGACTACAAAGACGCCAAACAGCATTTTCCCTGTGACTCCCTTCTCAAGATGTACAGCCAGTATGTAAGTCACGTGCTCGAGAAGTGCGCTGTGAAGTTGGCCACAGGAAAGGTGACGTTCCACTTCCTGTTGTGCAACTGTATGGAGATGGCGCCATTCCTTCCTCCAGACCGGAAGTACGATCGCATCACCACCTCAAACATAGCTGATTATGTTCCACTAACCAGCATCCTGGACATGTGCAAACCAGTCTTGAACGCAGCCAACCCTTCCGCTGTTATCATCACAGAATTTGATAGCTGGTCTGATCATACTCATTCATTTCAAGACGAGCTACGTCGTCACCAACAAATGCCACAAAGTTTTCGCCAAAAAGTCCTTGAAGACACCCAAAACCCCGCTATTGCCAATTCCAATGGGAAAACTGCGGCTTTTATGGAATACCATGACCACAGCAAAGAGTTTATCCAGTTTCTACGCGCTGCTCTTCTGGTCTCTGATCCTGAGATCCCGGATAGGAAGAGTCGACTGCGCACATGGCGGTCAGTGGCTGACTATAATGGCTTGATTGCACGCGACTTCCTTCGCTGCCAAAATCGAGTGTTTCCTGCCAAGTGGATGATAAACTGCCGCAGAGTCACCATGATGCGTGGGTACGAGAGAGCCGTGGAATGGATTGTGAATCCACATTAAATTTCTTAGTCTTCCTTAAGTGCGCTGAAGGAAAACTTGTTATCATCTTGCCTTAATCGTTGACATTAAAATGAAGTTACTTTTTCGCACCTTTCGTAGGTTTTCTGCGTTTGTTTATAAGATTTTTTTTACTTCTTGCGTTTTTGTAGTTCTACTACGTGACAATTTGCTCCCCTAGTCGCTTAATTCAAGATGAGATTTACTTAAATCATTGTTATTTTTTAGGTGAAAATGTTGGCAAAAATGCAGAAAGCAAAAAGATTTCTTAGTAACTTGTGAAAAACATCAGTATAAGATGCACAAAAAAATATCGGAAAAGCGATATGTTGCGGACGTCAGTATTCGGCATAGGTTCGTGTTATTAAACTTATACTTACTAAGACCGCTTTGTAATACGTTTTGTCTTCTTTCAATAATTCTACTACGATAGCTGCAAATTGTAAACGTAACAGTGCAACGTATGCATGTAGTCGTTTAATATGTGAGGCCTGTACTGAAGCTCCAAGCGAATTAAAGGGAAGGACACGCTCTCATTGAGCGTTTGCTGGCCTGATAGTTTCTAAAGGTTTGCCAAACAGTAGCTAGAAATAAAGGAATATTGGTTTGTTATTTCTTCAAGTTTTTAAACGGAGGCTCCGTGGACGTAAATGACTGATGAAATGTGTGTATGTGTGGGTGGAGGAGGGGGTGGGAGAAAAGAGCAGTCACTGCACATGTTTCCTACGAGCAGACTCTCCGCTTGGTGATCAGGCAGCGAGGCCAGGAAAGGGTAAAAACGCTCTCCTTGCATTTCCCCTCCCCCTTGTCTAATCCTCGAGCTGCGAAACTTAGGGCCAGCTCATGCGTCGTGCTTATTCCATGCCGAACTAAATTCAGGAATTAAGTTCTTCAAAACCACGGCGTCCGAATCAAACTAAAAATTAATATGGAATATTTACCATGTCTCACGTCCTCCTCCAACATTCCTTTTACACGATCTTCACTGTCAATATTGAGTAATTTCACTTGGCAAGATATTTCCCTTTCTTTGCCACGTTACATTTATAATTAGTAAAATTGATGGAAAAATCAGAACTGTCTTGAGTCAATTGGTGACCTGAACTCAGACCACAACTGAAAAACTAGAATGATGTAACGATTGTGTAAGATGCCCTAACCAATCAGAACGAGACCTGTTCTCGTCCAATCAGATGCGTAAGATTTCCTGCGCCTGTAACCAGTCACATGGGTTTGGATTGGGTTATTACATTAATTTAAGGCAAGTTGATATTTTTCACTTACGTTGTTTTAAAATGTGTCTAGCCGGGCAATCACTTCGGATCTCATACCCACACCCGTCATTAGGAGAAAAATTACCGCAAGTTCCTTTTTCGTGAGATAATGAAAATATAGCTAAGTTCGATCTTTTTTTCCTTTATAAATCCTTTTAAACTTAATCCAGAACACCACGGCTCGGGACTTGCAAAACATTTCCACTACAATCTTAACCATTTCACTTCCATGGGTGTGGAAATTAAATTGAAGACGAAACAAACAGTATCACATGAAAGTACTGCTTTGATTTGAATGGTCACACACTAGGGTTTTATCCACAGACTTTAAAGATAGAACCACCCTGTACAGCATAAACAGTATCACATGAAAGTAATGCTCGACAGCTTTCATTTGAATGGCCACACACTAGGGTTTTATCTACAGACTTGAAGTTAGAACCACCTTAGCAATGTGCAGGCCTGACTCTGGAAGTGAACGGTTTGAAATTGTACCGTGTCGTATACATGTATTTTTTTGTTGTTGTTGTTCTAAGGGGACAGACCACGAACACAATAGTAGCTCCTGTAAATATCTAATTGTTGTAACCGTTCATCAGTAGGATACCTAAAATGCGTGCATTTCTACAATTGGTTTCGGCTCCATTAAATCCTATACCAGTTGCAGAACATTTTAGGAGGAGCCACCCACGATGTGAGCACAGTTACTACAAAAAATAATAAGGAAAATAACGCAAAATAAACTAAACCGTTAAATTACGAACTAAGCGCACACGTCAAATGAATTAAGCAATGCGCCACATCCACTGAACCCATTTTCTAACAGAAAACTATTTACACTTTAAAACAACAGACTAAAACTTATGTAGCACGTTGCTGATTACAGTGAATATGTGAAAGACATATCATCTCCTTCAAATCTCAGTTGGTAGAGCAACGCACCGGTATCACGGTCATGGGTTTGTATCTCGTTGTAGCCTTGAAGTTTTTCTTTTTAGGCTTAAAAGGCATCTGCTTAAATTGCTTGTCACTGTGAAGATCATTTTACCCACTTCACTTAGCCAATTAAAAACTGGAAGTTTATAAAGGTAAACAAGCGACTGTAGTGAGTTTGGAAACGCTGGCGTTTCAAGCATGAGCTCTTCGTCGGAGCAAAGGGGGAAGTGGGGGGGGGGACGCTCGAAAAATCAGCTTTTAAAATTCCTTACGACGGTTTACTTACCTTTATTAACTTCCGGTTGATATCAGCTCAGAGTTTGACTTGCGCGCCGACGCAAAGCAGTTTCTTTAGAAATAAATAACTTTGCAAAACTTAGTGTCGTCTACCAAACTTCAAACACATTCAGTTCCAATATCAGAATACAAATTCTCCTCATAGCTATCATGCATTTCTTATAGCACAAGTTGAGAGAATTAGGCTATAATGTAAATACGACTCAGGTTGATCATGCTTGAATGACTGATGTATATTTGTACACGAGTTCAGACATTGCACAGATCAGTAAAATACCCTCGGCCTTACGTTAAACTCTGATGACGGCTAAATGGTTAGTAAACCACTCTAATCAAAATTTAAATGGTTTGATATGTACTCTACTAGGCTAGGCAAACTTGTTTATTGCCTAATTTTAATTTGCGAGGGCGTTCAAGTTAAAAAGAAACGTTAGAAGAAGGGGGAGGAGCGAATTACATAGGCAGAGGCGGGATTATCACTGGAGTACACCTTTTTGTTGCCGGGCATATGGGCTTGAAGTTGGCGTGAGGGAGGGGGTGGGGAGGGGTTAAAAGTCGGTGAGTTGGGAGGTAGGCAGGGTCTTATGTCCGGAACGACTTAACTGGTTAAATATGACCGACGTAGAGTTGCAGGGAAGTAGAGTGCAACGTCTGTCAGGAGGGGCACTTACATCAAACATGTATCGACATTTGTATGGAAACTGAAAATGGGAATGTACGTTTCCCAAAGCAGATCTTCGTATTTTAGATTCAATAGGTAATTTTAAGTATGTTAACTTTACAGACTGCTTTTTCAGAAATCAAATTTTACAGGATTTAAAATTTGACATTTCATGTATATACAGACCGATGTCCATACAGACGCTATATTTTACTTCAAGTTTGTTTTAAAATGTGCTGAAAACCAGGATGGTCGTTTAGTTCCTCCTGCTTTGAGGAGGTCACTCAGCCTTCAAATTTGTCAATTGATATAATATGACTTCAGAACCTTAGCTATAGTTATTTACTTATTACACTGTGAGCTATTTAGCAATAAGCTAGACTGTGAGTTCACCATTGCTCATGGAAAACGAGGATGACTAGTACACATTTTTAAGGGTAGCATTTTAACCAACTTCCAAGGGCAGCAATTGTGTCTATTAAGTTCATTTATGCATGTTCTACACTTCACAATCTGTAGTTATTTTAGCCATTTGATTTGTATCGTTTCAAGAAGCGTTGCGTGACGCCCAAACTTACGGAATAATTACGGCTAAATAAAAGAACCTCGCTTTCTTGAGAACGATGGTTATAGACGCGATGCATGTACAAGCCAGCGCTATCGCTGGAACTCATTTTTACTAAATATTTACAACTACCTACTGCATACATTACACTGATACATCTATTTATTAAATAATTAATGTCCCCCATTCGTCCCAGGCTCCGCATCATTGGCTGCTTCCTCTGCCTCCAGCACGAGTCTGCTCAGTTCGCCCGCACTATACCCCAAAAGGTTCTTCAGATCACATACAAACTTGTAAACAAATCTGAGAGAAACAAAACAGAGTTCAAAATTTCATCCGAGGAAAAGGCCAGACTGAAAAATTTAGCCTTCGAGACTGTTACTGCAATCAGTCTCAATCTTTCCAGACTAAACAATCCTTGGTAAAATAACTATAGCATTATCATTTATTATATGGATGCTTCTTATGATAGGAAAACAAGGCACGTGTATCTCTCAGCTTGTTTGTTTTTAATTGTAAAAATATAGTTAATGTTGCTTACCGTGGTCATGCACAGACGTTCAAAATGGCTAGTTTACAGGTTCGCCACTCAAACAGAGGAAACAACTATTAAGGTTAAATATCCCAACTGGCAGAAGGCAGACCAGTTGGCTATATACAAAGCGTGACTGAGGATTTGAACTCGGGACGACCTAGAGGCAGGGTGGAGAGCTTGAACCCGGGACCTCTGGACTACAACCCACTCGGCCAGGGATAACGTCTGTATTCGAGCCAAGTATCCCATCAGGCCAGAGCTTATCCCGGTTTCTGTAGCATAAAGTCACTAGGAGTAAATCTACTCCCCCTGGATGGGATGCTAGTCCATCGCAGGGCTACCACCAGCAGTAAATTCGCTGGTATCCATTTATACACCTGGGTGGAGAGAGGCACTCAGGCCAGCGCTCGAACCCGGGTAGCTTGATCCAGAGTCCAGCGCAATAACCATTAGGCCACCGCGCCTCCCTAAACCACTCAGGCACGCTGCCTTCTAAATTATTATACAGTAGTTACATGTAACTGTTCCTTTTGTTCTGCACAGCACAGTTTTTTTTCTCTACAAACCTCTTGCCATGAACTTTGTGAATCATGTCCCCATCATAGTAATACTGCAAGGCTAGACTCAGCTTTTCATAATTCATGGCTGGTTTGTTTTTCCTTCTGCCCCACTGTTGAGCCACCTGCTCGGGATCGTTCAGTTTAAACTCGCCATTCTCACCAACCCACATGATGAGGTGCCGACTGCCTCTGTCGGTCAGCAGCTCCAACAGGAATTGCCACAACTGAATCTGACCATTGTTGCCTGGCAGAAAAAAGAATGTACAATTACATCTGTTTGTACTCTCTGACCGCAACACTGACAGAATCTTTGCACACAACAGCTTACAACAGCTGGTTTATTCACATATTGCACAAAACGGATGACTTGGCAACAAGTTCTGATGTTTACGACAGCTAGCTACCGTCGTAAATTATGTCCGTAACGCGTGAGAAGCACTATGTTGCCTTAACCGTTTTTCTCCATTGCGGTAGTGCAAATACTTATGTAATCAAAATTCAAAATGTTACTGGAATCAAAAGGCAAGGACAATAAACCACAGATGCAAATAGTTCTTCGGCCCAAAGAAGAGGTAATCAAAGAAGCAGATCGTCTTGCTTGGGTTAGAGATACAGTAAGCTCAGATTTAAGCGAACATAGCACGCGCGTTTTTAACGCAATTTAAAGTGCCTTCGCGTTTCCTTGCACGCGTTAGGTGCACGCGTTTTCTTTAGCGCGTTAATACGTGCAAGTGTTTCCTTTAACACGTTAGGTACACGTGCTTTCTTAAGCGCGTTAGGTACGCGCATTTTCTTAAACGCGTTATCTTTCGTTATTCACTAGGAGTAATCGAAGGTTAGAGAGAGCGTTCGATGCCTTCAACTAGCTTCAACCAACATGCCGTGTCAAAAAATGTCAATCAAACTTCAGGAATACCTGATCTGTTTCCTGGACATGCCTTCCCATCAATACTTTTAGTTTTATCTTCATCGTCACCGCTTACAGCATCTATAGTAACCAAGAAAATTGTCACTTAACACATGTACAGTCTGTATAGATACAAAAGTGCATATTGTTAACCCTCAATTGCTTCACACAAAAGACCCTCTGCTTCCGAACAAAAGCAGCAACGCATTGACAACACAAAATCCAAAATGGCAGCGCGTGGGAAATTTAAAAACGATTATCTTTCCTGTTTATTATTATAATTTAATGTTATTTCTCCCTTGTCCGGTAAAATTTGTCATGTAAGCGTTACTTAAAACAACTCAACGTCAACTTGCCTTATAACAGTTCTTTTGCTTATATAAATACATTTTACATGAAGCTGTTGTATTCAATTACATTCCTAGTGATAATAATTATGCTGATGAATATGAGACAAGTTTTAGGAAAACACCGGATTGCACCAAGGGCAAAATTGAACCACGCCATATAGCCATTTTGTAGGAAAGTTAAACAATTCTCCAAATGGCGGTTAGGGAAAGAGATGTCACGGTTGTGAAAAAGAAGCGCTAAATGGTAAATTTTCATTTTCTTCAAGCTCCTTCACATTGCATTAAGTACATTTGGCTGGACAAATAGCCAATTAGAGTTGGCATTCTTTTTGGCGGGCTTTTAGTTTATCACAGAAATCTCGATCCCCGGCGCAGACCAGAAGGATCGCTGTCTTTGGGGACAAGACATTCTCGTCCCCACAGGCCGCAACCCTTCTGGCCGCACCCTATTTCTGAGCATGCACAGTGTACTCGCTCTGTAGTTTGCAGCCAATCAGATTTGTGAGATTTGACAATGAGTCCGTGAATCGCGGACTTCCGGTGTACCCAAAGAAATTCGACTTTGAGTGTTTATGTGGCTTTAAGTGCAATTTTCTACAATTGCGTTCGGTGAAATCTTCCAAAATTTTCACAGTACATGGATACTATCTAGAAATAATTTTAAACAAAAAAATAGGGGGTCGTAAAGGCAGCTTCTTTGTTATTTGCAAATTTGTGTTTTTCCCCTCTGCCCAAAAACTGGTCTTATAGATTTTCGTAAAAAACGAATGCCACGTAAACCAAAGTAATTATAGCCTCCCTGCCAACTTTTACGAAATTTCACCGAAGGAAACGCGAGAAAAATTAGACGAAAGTTGCCATTTTTGCCCCCCAAATTTAAAACAATTACGTAAACAGAATAGAAATTCGCCAAGATCGTCGTTTGAGCATGCGTCAAAGTTGAAATCACTAGGCTCGCTTACAGTGTTTACTGGGCGTTTTATGCAACTCCATGATGATAATCTACAACCTCATAACATTTGGAAGTTTAAACAGCATTGTCCGTTCTTAAAATTATATTGCGGATAAAGATTTCCTTTGAAATGTTTAACACAAATCCGTGGTTAAACACTTTTGCCTGAACTTGCGTCAGCGCGCGCGCAGTTTCCGAAGGCTCGCGCGTGGTTATAAAACTATATGAAGCCACCTTAAAATGATCATTGGAGATTAAAACGTTCAACTGAATTGAATAATTATCAATCTTGATCCGAGAGCCCGCTGTTCTTTTGGTCAGCACCAAGAACATGGACTCTCGCCAAGTCCGATGAGAAAATCCGCGATCCGCTCGTTTATTCTCAAATCTGTTTGGGTGACAATTGAAAATGAGCACTCTACTCATGCTCAAAAAATTGAGTCTGGTAAGAGATCGCGTTCTTGACCAAAAGAAAAGCGGGCTGTGGGGAAGAGATTGAAAAATTATGTAGAAAAGTCACTCGGTCCGTTACATCCATTGGCCAAAGACTAGACATGTCCAGGTTTTATGCAAATTTCGATTTTGTCTTCTTATTGTAATCGGTTCTATTTTTGGACGATTCAGCATCGTCAAACAAATGTCAAACAAATTGCTATCTGAGTAGAGAATAATTGCTCTGAAACTTTAGACGTCTTCTACAAAGAAACATCCAATAACAGCACATATTACCATTACATGCACAGTCTCAGACGATTTTCATAAAACACATTCAACTCCCCAGAGATGACGCACGTTCGAATTTAGGCGCGTAACTAATCGACTAATCAAAAACTTTTCTTTGTTTTAACGATCATCGAATAAGAGACGACGGTGGTGACAAGAATGGAGACGACTCTGTCTCAGGGCTCCCCAGAGTTCTTTCTTCCCCTACGCACATGCGTGAAAGAGCTCTGGAGTCGAGAGTGGATATGACGAGATTCTTAAGTAAAATAAAAATTCACTGTTTTATCGACGTTTTCCTGGGCATCGCCGTCTTGCTTGCTTAACTCCGTTATTCTCGTTGCCAGTGCGCTTACGGCTCATTTTCATCGAAGCCCACTTCCCCCCCCCCCCCCCCCCCCCTCGGGGGGATTACTCCCTTATAATGCTACACGGTGACGTGCGGCCGACAGGGTATAGTTTTCAGGATTCTTGAAGTCTTGAACGGGGTATCTATTTCACCCCTTTTTGTCTTAAACAAGGTATCTTTACATGGGCCAATGTCTTAAATTTTATAACCATATATGTTAATTTTATACAAACTTAGCCAGAAAGTTGTTTCTTTGTGTTGACTTACATCGACTTTGGTGTTGATACCAAGCCATCTTCCCTTTTAAATGCGCTTCAGCAGATGTCTTAGACGGAGTATTAACAATCGGCATTCTGTCTTAAAAAGGGTAGAAAAATCAGATGTTCGTGTCTTAAACAGGGTCATTGCAATTGATTGGGCGGCCAGGCTGCACCTCCCTACCCGAGATTCTGTCAAGTACCCCCCATCACGCGTCTCAGCCAATCATTGCGGAAAAAATTCTCGGAAAACCATCAAAGCTTCTCAGAAGTGTTGAATAAATAAAGTGTAAGCTTAAATTACGACAAGGTATCAGCTACTTCCTCTCCATGAAATAAGCAGTTTCTCGTGCTAAAATGCTCAAACCAGATCAATGTTGGCGTTGTGATATCATATGCTCGCCGCCATCTCCAAAGATCTCCTGCACTGGATGCGGAGTGGCGTCTTATTGCAGCGATGAATGTAAACAAAGCGACACAATTCGACATCATGTGGATTGCCAAACGGCCGCGTTGAAGAGGAAGTGTGCTGGATGTGGCAAGGAGAAAATGGGACTGAAGTCATGTGGTAGCTGTCGACAAGTTTGGTACTGCGATAAAAATTGCCAAAAGAACTCTTGGCCAACGCATAAAGCCCACTGCCAGTCGATAAGTGCGAAAACAGAAGAGCTATCCCGTCAGTTAAAATTAGTCTACGACTTGAAGAAATCGATCAGTGGTCCAGGTATGGGAACCGTTTATTACTGGGGAAACATGCCAGCCGTCGATTTGATCAACTTGCCGTTGAATGAAGGTGTTCACTATAACAAGCCTTTGTCGATTCTTGCCTGCGGCGTCGGTGACCCGAGAAATGTTTTACTGTCCTTGTCTCAGCTTCCAGACGACTACAAAGAAGAGCTGACCTTCGTTTTGAACGACATCTGCCCTTGTGTAATGGCTCGCACAGTTCTCATACTGTACATGCTTATCAAAGGTAAATTTAATAGTCAGGGTATATTAGTAGGGGTATTATAAAAGAAACTTTAGTTAGCGCCTGGTTCAAATTTTCTATCCATTAATTTTTTATTGAATTTTAGAAGGTGTAAAAGATAATATTTCTAGTATTTCATGTAATAAACAGCACAAACAAGGTCATAAAATGGTTTTACATCTGCGCAAGGTACAGCGCAGTATACAGAATACTCAGAATAGTACAAATCCTTGTCCATCCCTGCCAGCCGATTCTTTATGTTAAAACATCTGAGGCAGGCACTACGTGCACACGGTTATTTTAAGAGCGACGATGACGGTTTGAAAGTTTTTACAAGGGGTTCATACAATACAGGACTTAAAATTTGCCAAAATGAATAAAAAGGCACAGTCAAACAATTAATACATAATTCAAAATTTTTTTTTATTATTATTTTGTTTATTTTTTTTTTATTATTTTGTTTAATTTTCTTTTTTTTTTTGTTCATTTAACCACAATTTGGCCCAAACCATAATATTTTCAAGATTTTTAATTTTTCGGCTCATTTTTCTGATTCCAACACGGCAAAAAATGGCAAAATTCTGAGCAAAAAAACTCAACTCGGTGCTATAAAAATATGTCCAACGAAAGAGCAACATTTCACCTTCCAATATATGCAATAACATTTTTGGGCATTTTTGATATGTACTGAGTAATGCTGTCTAAAATGACCTATTTTTTCGAAATTTCCTGGGGGAGGATACCCGCACCCCCTATGTTCTCTTGGTTGTGGCGCTCGGGATTAAGTGCCGGAGGTGCTCATGCGCACCCCACACCCCACACCCCCCACCCCCGCCCCATGCAAAAATTTGTGTTTTATTTAATTTTAAAACTTTTGAACCAGGGCGCTCTTGAGAGTGAAAAAAGGTTTGAGTGCAAAACCAATTATTCCATAAGTAATTCTAGACCTGACAAAATTACAAATTGAAGAATTATCATTCGATCCCATGCATTCCCTATCAACATCAAAGAAGCGAAAAGCTTCTCGCTTCATTCCAGTGTCTTCCTTCTGTTGCAGGCTGTTATAAGGCAGTTATAAGGATCTGATCAATCTACAACACTCAAAACTGATTCATTTTCACTTAATTACAGGAGGACACAAAATAGCAAGTTCCGTGACGCAAATCTGGTATTCACTGCGGCTCAGTGAAGAAGACCACAAGCTTGTAATGCGGACCCTTCAAGAACTGATCCATGCATCAAGCCTTGAAGAACTGACAAAAGGTGCAATAAAGATTGAGCAAGACTATCTCTACAAACTCGTACAAGTGTGGCGCACCTGGCTTGACCTTAGTTCACGTGAAGGAGACTGGATAACAGAAGACCGACGGGTGATGTTTGAAAATGATCCGGGTTCAAAGGATGGGATTCATATGTATTTAAAAGAAATCCCAAAGGAACATAAAAAATCTGCATCTGACTGGTTTGCAAACGGCATTCTGTTACCCAAGGGATCGCGGAAAGACCTTCCACGTGAGAATGTTACTCTAACTGGTTTTCCTGCCGCTTTCAATCACATTGGTGTCCAGTACACTTTCAGTTACATACTGGATCCATCAGTGATTCCATTCACATCATGGGATTACAAAGACGCCAGGCAGCATTTTCACTGTGCCTCCCTTCTCAAGATGTACAGCCAGTATGTTAGTCACGTGCTCGAGAAGTGCGCTGTGAAGTTGGCCACAGGAGAGGTGAAGTTTTACTTCCTGTTGTGCGACTGTATGGAGATGGCGCCGTTCCTTCCTCCAGACAGGAAGTATGACCGCATCACCACCTCAAACATTGCTGATTATGTTCTACTAACCAGCATCCTGGACATGTGCAAACCAGTTTTGAACGCAGCCAACCCTTCCGCTGTTATCATCACAGAATTTGATAGCTGGTCTGATCATATTCATTCATTTCGAGACGAGCTACTTCGTCACCAACAAATGCCACAAAGTTTTCGCCAAAAAGTCCTTGAAGACACCCAAAACCCCGCTATTGCCAATTCCAATGGGAAAACATCGGCTTTTATGGAATACTATGACTACAGCAAAGAGTTTATCCAGTTTCTACGCGCTTCTCTTCTGGTCACTGATTCTGAGATCCCGGATAGGAAGAGTCGACTGCGCACATGGCGGTCAGTGGCTGATTATAATGGCTTGATTGCACGCGACTTCCTTCGCTGCCAAAATCGAGTGTTTCCTGCCAAGTGGATGCTAAACCGCCGCAGAGTCACCATGATGCATGGGTTCGAGAGAGCCGTGGAATGGATTGTGAATCCACGTTAAATTTCTTAGTCTTCCTAAAGTGCGCTGAAGGAAAATTTGTCATCATCTTGCCTTAATCGTTGACTTTAAAATGAAGTTACTTTTTCGCACCTTTATATGTAGGTTTTCTGCATTTGTTTATTATATATATATTTTTACTTCTTGCGTTTTTGTAGTTGTACTACGTCACAATTTGTTCCCCTAGTCGCTTATTTCAAGATGAGATTTACTTAAATCATTGTTTTTTTTTTAGGTGAAGATGTTGGCAAAAATGCAGAAAACAAAAAGATTTCTTAGTAACTTGTGAAAATCATCAGTATAAGATGCACAAAAAATATCGGAAAAGCGATATGTTGCGAACGTCAGTATTCGGCATAGGTTCGTGTTATTAAACTTACTTACTAAGCACCGCTTTTTAATACGTTTTGTCTTCTTTCAATAACTCTACTACGATGATAGCTGCAAATTTTAAACCTAACAGTGCAACGTATGCATGTAGTCGTTTAATATGTGAGGCCTGTAGTGAAGCTCCAAGCGAATTAAAGGGAAGGACACGCTCTCATTGAACGTTTGCTGGCCTGATAGTTTTTAAGGGTTTGCCAAACAGTAGCTAGAAATAAAGAAATATTGGTTTGTTATGTTTTTTCAAGTTTTTAAACGGAGGCTCCGTGGACGTAAATGACTGATGACGTGTGTGTATGTGTGGGTGGAGGAGGGGGGAGGGGTGGGAGAAAAGAGCAGTCACTGCACATGTTTCCTACAAGCAGACTCTCCGCTTGGTGATCAGACAGCGAGGCCAGGAAAGGGTAAAAACGCTCTCCTTGCATTTCCCCTCCCCCTTGTATAATCTTCCAGCGAAACTTAGGGCCAGCTCAGGCGTCGTGCTTATTCCATGCCGAACTAAATTCAGGAATTAAGTTCTTCAAAACCACGGCGTCCGAATCAAACTAAAAATTAATATGGAATATTTACCATGTCTCACGTCCTCCTCCAACAATCCTTTTACACGATCTTCACTGTCAATATTGAGTAATTTCACTTGGCAAGATATATTTCCCTTTCTTTGCCACGTTACATTTATAATTAGTAAAATTAATGGCAAAATCAAAACTGTCTTGTGTCAATTGCGTGACCTGAACTCAGACCACAACTAGAAAAAACTAGAATGATGTAACGATTGTGTAAGATGCCCTAACCAATCAGAACGAGACCTGTTCTCGTCCAATCAGATGCGTGAGATTTCCTGCGCCTGTAACCAGTCACATGGGTTTGGATTGGGTTATTACATTTAAGGCAAGTTGATATTTTTCACTTACGTTGTTTTAAAATTTTTCTGGCCGGGCAATCACTTCGGATCTCATACCCACACCCGTCATTAGGAGAAAGATTACCGCAAGTTCCTTTTTCGTGAGATACTGAAAATATAGCTAAGTTCGATCTTTTTCTTTTATAAATCCTTTTATATTTAATCCAGACCACCACGGCTCGGGACAGAGCTGGAACTTAAGTGTCTCTACTTGTAAAATATTTACACTACAATCTTAACCATTTCACTTCCATGGGTGTGGAAATTAAATTGAAGACGAAACAAACAGTATCACATGAAAGTACTGCTCAATAACTTTGATTTGAATGGTCACACACTAGGGTTTCATCCACAGACTAAAAAGATAGAACCACCCTGTACAGCATAAACAGTATCACATGAAAGTAATGCTCGACAGCTTTCATTTGAATGGCCACACACTAGGGTTTTATCTACAGACTTGAAGTTAGAACCACCTTAACAATGTGCAGGCCTGACTCTGGAAGTGAACGGTTTGAAATTGTACCGTGTCGTATACATGTATTTTTTTGTTGTTGTTGTTCTAAGGGGACAGACCACGAACACAATTCTTGGTTTTCATGTTACGTCATAAAATTCTGAAATCAAAATTCAGTAGGCCTGCTAAACTTTCGATGTCACTTGGTGTAAGATAAATTAAAAATATATCTTTTTGCAAATTTCCAACTTGGTTGTGCCCTTCGTTTTAAAAACAGAGCATTTTGAATATTTGAGTTCTCCACCGTATGTGATATCAAGCTGAGTGCCGTGACAGCGTTGTTTTGATTCAAAAAAGGCCTTTCCTTTTCATTTTTGCAGATTGAACATTCCCAATGTACTAAGTGCTGTTTATGTAAAAGTATAATAGATCATGAGTCAAACGTAGTCGCTATTAACAGCAAAATTAAGTTCCAGATGTTTTCTCTGACATCACGGCGGCCATGTTTGTGCCCCTCGGAAGGGCACAAATATGGCGTCTCCATACTGAGCTTTATAAATTTGCGTGGAAAGTTTCGGCAAATAACTCGCTAACGGTGCGCCGCACAGACCTGTGATTTGGACAAATGGTTTATCTGTTTATCTTCTATAACATCTGAAATCCATAACTTCTGTCGTTGAATGGTTTCGATTTTATTTTTTTAATGCGTGACAGTGAAAACCACCAATAGTAGCTCCTGTAAATATCTAATTGTTGTAACCGTTCATCAGTAGGATACCTAAAATGCGTGCATTTCTACAATTGGTTTCGGCTCCATTAAATCCTATACCAGTTGCAGAACATTTTAGGAGGAGCCACCCACGATGTGAGCACAGTTACTACAAAAAATAATAATAAGGAAAATAACGCAAAATAAAATAAACCGTTAAATTACGAACTAAGCGCACACGTCAAATGAATTAAGCAATGCGCCACATCCACTGAACCCATTTTCTAAGAGAAAACTATTTACACTTTAAAACAACAGACTAAAACTTATGTAGCACGTTGCTGATTACAGTGAATATGTGAAAGACATATCATCTCCTTCAAATCTCAGTTGGTAGAGCAACGCACCGGTATCACGGTCATGGGTTTGTATCTCGTTGTAGCCTTGAAGTTTTTCTTTTTAGGCTTAAAAGGCATCTGCTTAAATTGCTTGTCACTGTGAAGATCATTTTACCCACTTCACTTAGCCAATTAAAAACTGGAAGTTTATAAAGGTAAACAAGCGACTGTAGTGAGTTTGGAAACGCTGGCGTTTCAAGCATGAGCTCTTCGTCGGAGCAAAGGGGGAAGTGGGGGGGGGGGGGACGCTCGAAAAATCAGCTTTTAAAATTCCTTACGACGGTTTACTTACCTTTATTAACTTCCGGTTGATATCAGCTCAGAGTTTGACTTGCGCGCCGACGCAAAGCAGTTTCTTTAGAAATAAATAACTTTGCAAAACTTAGTGTCGTCTACCAAACTTCAAACACATTCAGTTCCAATATCAGAATACAAATTCTCCTCATAGCTATCATGCATTTCTTATAGCACAAGTTGAGAGAATTAGGCTATAATGTAAATACGACTCAGGTTGATCATGCTTGAATGACTGATGTATATTTGTACACGAGTTCAGACATTGCACAGATCTGTAAAATACCCTCGGCCTTACGTTAAAATCTGATGACGGCTAAATGGTTAATAAACCACTCTAATTAAAATTTAAATGGTTTGATATGTACTCTACTAGGCTAGGCAAACTTCTTTATTGCCTAATTTTAATTTGCGAGGGCGTTCAAGTTAAAAAGAAACGTTAGAAGAAGGGGGAGGAGCGAATTACATAGGCAGAGGCGGGATTATCACTGGAGTACACCTTTTTGTTGCCGGGCATATGGGCTTGAAGTTGGCGTGAGGGAGGGGGTGGGGAGGGGTTAAAAGTCGGTGAGTTGGGAGGTAGGCAGGGTCTTATGTCCGGAACGACTTAACTGGTTAAATATGACCGACGTAGAGTTGCAGGGAAGTAGAGTGCAACGTCTGTCAGGAGGGGCACTTACATCAAACATGTATCGACATTTGTATGGAAACTGAAAATGGGAATGTACGTTTCCCAAAGCAGATCTTCGTATCTTAGATTCAATAGGTAATTTTAAGTATGTTAACCTTACAGACTGCGTATTCAGGAATCAAATTTTACAGGAATTAAAATTTGACATTTCATGTATATACAGACCGATGTTCATACAGACGCTATATTTTACTTCAAGTTTGTTTTAAAATGTGCTGAAAACCAGGATGGTCGTTTAGTTCCTCCTCCTTTGAGGAGGTCACTTAGGCTCGATTTCCAGCCGCTTTTTCGGGAAAATGAGCCCGCGGTCATCCCCCGGGGAGGAAAGACCGAACACGAGAGGACGGCGGAAATCGAGCCTAGAGGTCACTCAGCCTTCAAATTTATCAATTGATATAATATGACTTCAGAAGCTTAGCTATAGTTATTTACTTATTACACTGTGAGCTATTTAACAATAAGCTAGACTGTGAGTTCACCATCGCTCATGGAAAACGAGGATGACTAGTACACATTTTTAAGGGTAGCATTTTAACCAACTTCCAAGGGCAGCAATTGTCTCTATTAAGTTCATTTATGCATGTTCTACACTTCACAGTCTGTAGTTATTCCGTGAGTTTGGGCGTCACGCAACGCTTCTTGAAACGATACATAAAAATCAAATGATTTGTATCGTTTCAAGAAGCGTTGCGTGACGCCCAAACTTATGGAATAATTACGGCTAAATAAAAGAACCTCGCTTTCTTGAGAACGATGGTTATAGACGCGATGCATGTACAAGCCAGCCCTATCGCTGGAACTCATTTTTACTAAATATTTACAACTATCTACTGCATACATTACACTGATACATCTATTTTTTAAATAATTAATGTCCCCCATTCGTCCCAGGTTCCGCATCATTGGCTGCTTCCTCTGCCTCCAGTACGAGTCTGCTCAATTCGCCCGCACTATACCCCAAAAGGTTCTTCAGATCACATACAAACTTGTAAACAAATCTGAGAGAAACAAAACAGAGTTTAAAATTTCATCTGAGGAAAAGGCCAGACTAAAAAATTTTAGCCTTCCAGTCTAAACAATCCTTGGTAAAAAATATTAATATTAGGAAAAAAGGCACGTGTATCTCTAAGCTTGTTTTTTTTTTAATTGTAAAATTATACCAGGGACGATCGAGAACAAAAACAGCTAGTGGCGGGGTGGAGAGCTTGAACCCGGGACCACTGGACTACAACCCACTCGGCCAGGGATAAAGTCTGTGTTCGTGCTTAGTGGTCCATCAGGCCAGAGCTTATCCCGATTTCTCTCGCATAAAGTCACTAGGAGTATTTCTACTCCCCCCTGGATGGGATGCTAGTCCATCACAAGGTTACCCCCAGCAGTAAATTCACTGGTACCCATTTATGCACCTGGGTGGAGAGAGGCACTCCGGCCAGCGCTAGAACCCGGGTAGCTTGATCCGGAGTCCAGCGCAATAACCATTAGGCCACCGCTTCTTCCCAAACCACTCGGGCACGCTGCCTTCTAAATTATTATACAGTAGTTACATGTAGCTGTCCCTTTTGTTCTACACAGCACAGTTTTTTTCTCTACAAACCTCTTGCCATGAACTTTGTGAATCATGTCCCCATCATAGTAATACCGCAAGGCTCGACTCAGCTTTTCATAATTCATGGCTGGTTTGTTTTTCCTTCTGCCCCACTGTTGAGCCACCTGCTCGGGATCGTTCAGTTTAAACTCGCCATTCTCACCAACCCACATGATGAGGTGCCGACTGCCTCTGTCGGTCAGCAGCTCCAACAGGAATTGCCACAACTGAATCTGACCATTGTTGCCTGGCAGAAAGAATTACAATTACAACTGTTTGTACTCTCTCACCGCAACACTGACAGAATAATTGCACACAACAAGTGTATTCACATACTGCACAAAACTGATGACTTGGCAACAAGTTCTGATGTTTACAACAACTGGCTACCATCGTAAATTATGTTCGTAACGCGCGAGAGCGCTATGTTGCCTTAGCCATTTTTCTCCATTGCCGTCGTGCAAGCTGTACTTATGTAATCAAAATTCAAAATGTTACTGGAATAAAAAGACAAGGACAATAAACCACAGATGCAAATAGTTCTTCGGCCCAAAGAAGAGGTAATCAAAGAAACAGATCGTCTTGCTTGGGTTAGAGATACAGCAAGCTCAGATTTAAGCGAACATAGCATGCGCGTTTTTTAACGCAATTTAAAGTGCCTTCGCGTTTCCTTGCACGCGTTAGGTGCACGCGTTT
The DNA here is from genome assembly GCA_963693305.1 of Meandrina meandrites. Classification (NCBI taxonomy): domain Eukaryota; kingdom Metazoa; phylum Cnidaria; class Anthozoa; order Scleractinia; family Meandrinidae; genus Meandrina; species Meandrina meandrites. Next base: position 23,963,591 of record OY855911.1, on the reverse strand, counting down.
TCTTTAGCGCGTTAATACGTGCACGTGTTTCCTTCAACGCGTTAGGGACACGTGCTTTCTTAAACGCGTTAGGTACGCACATTTTCTTAAACGCGTTAGGAAAGCGCGTTTTCTTTCACGCGTTATCTTTCGTTATTCACTAGGAGTAATCGAAGGTTAGAGAGAGCGTTCGATGCCTTCAACTAGCTTCAACCAACATGCTGTGTCAAAAAATGTCAATCAAACTTCAGGAATACCTGATCTGTTTCCTGGACACGCCTTCCCATCAATACTTTTAGTTTTATCTTCATCATCGCCGCTTACAGCATCTATAGTAACCAAGAAAATTGTCACTTAACACATGTACAGTGAATATAGATACAAAAGTGCATATTGTTAACCCTGAATTGTTTCACACTAAAGACCCTCTGCTTCCGGACAAAAGCAGCAACGCATTGACAACACAAAATCCAAAATGGCAGCGCGTGGGAAATTTAAAAACGATTATCTTTCCTGTTTATTATTATAATTTAATGTTATTTCTCCCTTGTCCGGTAAAATTTGTAATGTAGGCATTACTTAAAACAACTCAACGTCAACTTGCCTAACAACAGTTCTTTTGCTTATATAAATACATTTTACATGAAGCTGTTGTATTCAATTACATTCCTGGTGATAATAATTCTACCTCGTTATCGTGCTGTAAGATCACATGAGATAGCAAGCGCATGCGCCAACTCAGTGCAAAGCTTACGCCATCTTGGTCGAAGCACGTTTTTGATCTAAGGACAAAAACTTTGCATTATCATGCCGAATATGGGCGAGAACGATCCACCTTCAACCACAAATGAGGTCCGGGCTAAGGGAAGTTCCTCTAAGGAGGATACTAGCCCAGATGAGGTGCGAAAATCAACTGGAAAACCGACTTCACAAACGAGCGGGAAACGACCATCAACAGGTCACGCGCCAAAGGACAACGAAGGCCGCTCCAGCGTTACTCTGAACGCATCAGCGCTTGGCTCTGTTATTGCAGAAGCCCTAAAGGGGTCACTTGAAGGCCTAAGGGATTCAATGACCACGGGTTTCTCGAATTTGGGCGAGTTGATCACAGCCCACTCTGTCGGCGATGGGGAAGCGGATTCGGGCGATGAGAATGATTCGAACGAGTCTAAGGACGAGGAAGAATCAACTTTAGAAGACGAGCCGCCCGCTAAGAAAAAGAAACCGGACGAACCAGGAAAAGACAAAAATCCCCTCATAACAAAGCTGACGAAAACTCTTCAATTAACCGAGCACGTGGGTCCCGCCATTGACGGGGACCTTGCATCGCTTGTGGAAAAGATTATGAGAGAGAAAGCAAATGAAGACAAACTAACGGAGTTGAAAAAACAGTACGAAACTCCCGAGAATTGTGCCACCTTGTCAGAGACAAAGGTCAACCAAGGTGTGTGGAACAATTTAGATGAGTCAGCCAGATCAACTGACTTAAAATTCCAGAAGGTCCAGAAAAGCCTGATTAAAGGCGTAATAGTCATTGTGTCGGAAGTGAATAAATTGATGGGGAGCTCTGGACGTCAGGAAGATGATACTGTAAGTGCCTTAATGGATGGGGTGCTCTTGTTGGCAAATGCTAACCAGGAGTTAAATTACCGCCGGAGAGAGCTAATGAGACCCCAACTCAATGCAAATTATAGGCACCTGTGCAGTCCCTCAACTCCAGTCACAGCTGAATTGTTCGGCGATGACCTCCCGAAGGCTGTTAAAGATATATCAGATACAAACAGGCTTAGTTCTAGGCTTACCAAGGACAGCAGTTCTCACCGCAATTCAAAAAGTGGTCAAAGACATACTTTTTGGCATGGAAAGAACAAATATGGAGGCGCTCGCAATTCAACTCACAAGCAGTCAAAAAACTCCCAGAGCCCCCTCCACTTCAGAAGGAAGCCGGAGGGGAAGAAGAAGAGCGACTAACCTCAACCCCCTTGCAGGTCAGTCTCACAACACAAAAATTTGCTGGCAGGTTAAGGCATTTTATACCAGCATGGATGAGTCTCACAGCAGACGCGAATATATTGGACACTGTACAGCATTGCCACCTTGAGATTGGCAATCCAGATCAACCAAGGCCAAGGCCTGAAATTCAGTTTAATTCTGAAGAGAAAGCAATCATTCATGCAGAAATTACTCATCTGCTTGAATTGGGTGTTATTGAGCCTGCTGTACATTGTCCAAACGAATACATTTCTTCAATTTTTGTTAGGAAAAAGAAAAGTGGAAAATACCGCATGATTTTGAATCTAAAGGCACTTAACAAGTATGTTGAGAAACACCATTTTAAAATGGATACCCTTTGGTCTGCTGTGAGACTCATGACTCCAAATTGTTTCATGGCATCACTTGACTTAAAAGATGCTTATTACTCAGTTCCCATTGCAGAGGAACACCGTAAATATCTCAGGTTTTACTGGCAGGGCTCTCTTTACCAATACACGTGCATGCCAAATGGACTTTCATCTGCTCCTAGGGTTTTTACAAAGTTATTGAAACCAGTGTACTCCAACTTAAGACAGAAAGGTCACTTAAATGTTGGGTACATAGATGACTCTTACCTTCAGGGTAGTGACACCAAAGAATGTCTACTAAATATCTCTGATACACAATCTCTATTCTCAAGTTTAGGGTTTGTGATAAATATGGAGAAATCAGCTGTCATACCAGCGCAGCGAATTACATTCCTAGGCTTTGTTCTCGACTCTGTCTCAATGACAATCACCCTTACAATTGACAAAAAAGCTAAAGTGAAAGCCATTTGCGAAGCAATGCAACATAAACATGAAACTACCATCACTGAAGTTGCCCAATTAGTTGGCACACTCGTCTCTAGTTTACCTGGAGTACAGTTTGGTAAACTCCATTACAGGAACTTAGAGATAGAAAAGAACATAGCTCTTAGAGAAAATAAGGGAGACTATGAGGCTCTAATGTCCCTGTCCCCAAGTGCAAAAGAAGATCTTGCTTGGTGGATTGAAAACGTTGCCAAGGTTTTTAATCCAATATCACATGGAAATCCTGTCAAGGAAATTAGAACTGATGCTTCAAAAAAGGGGTGGGGTGCGTACCTGGAGGGTGACACTACCCAAGGCCTCTGGTCTACCACAGAAAGCCAGTTGCACATTAATGAGTTAGAATTAATGGCAATTCAGTTTGCCTTGCAAGCTTTTGTTGAAAGGCTAAGTAATAAGCATGTCAAAGTACTTTGTGACAACTCCACAGCAGTAACCTATATTAATGCCATGGGAGGAACAAAATCCCCAAGTTGCAATGAAATTGCATACAACATATGGGTTTGGTGTGTAAATAATAATGTGTGGTTAACAGCAACCCACATAGCCGGAGTTGAAAACATTGAGGCTGACAAAGAGTCCCGGTTATTTAATGACCGAACTGAATGGACCCTCAAAAAGGAGATTTTTGTGCAAATTACGGCTCAATGGGGCATCCCAGAAATTGACCTATTTGCAACCAGACTTAATACACAGGTTCCCAGGTTTGTTTCCTGGAAGCCTGACCCAGCCTCATGTTTTGTGGATGCTTTTACAATTAACTGGGACTCATGGTATTTTTATGCTTTTCCACCTTTCTGCCAAATTCACAGATGCCTGCAGAAAATGTTAGAGGAAGAAGTACCTCGAGGAATCATGATTGTACCCCTCTGGCCCACTCAAGTATGGTGGCCACAGCTGTTGAGAATGATAATTGCAATCCCACTTGTGTTACCAAGGCATCAGGACCTACTTTCACTGTCACACTCTCCCCAGACGCTTCACCCGTTAAGAAAGAAACTGACTATGCTGGCATGTCTCCTGTCTGGCAGTCTATCCAGGACAGAGGAATTTCGAAGGAAGCTGCTAAGCTCATCATGGCCTCCTGGCGGGATGGGACAAAGAAACAATACGGTACCTACATCACAAAATGGCAAAACTTTTGTGATCAAAGGCAAATTAATCCCATTCAACCATCTTTAGGGTCTGTGCTTGACTTTCTTACGGTGCTATACCAACAAGGCCTCACATACAGTGCCATCAATACTGCCAGAAGTGCTTTGTCCAGCTACGTTACATTAAAGGATGGGACATGTGTCGGAAAACACCCATTAGTGTCCAGACTGATGAAGGGCATTTTCCAGGAAAAACCTCCACGACCAAAGTACACAGATATCTGGGATGTGTCTGTTGTTCTATCACACCTTCATTCTCTATCTCCTGTGGATACACTGTCCTTGAAGGAACTTACGTTGAAATTGCTTATGTTAATTTTGTTAGTGTCTGGCCAAAGGGGCCAAACTGTTCATTTGTTGAATATTGACCACATGGTTTTTTCAAATAATTGTTATACTTTCCAGCTTGTTGAGCACTTGAAACAAAGCAGACCAGGGGTGAAAAACCCACTTGTTAAACTTAAAGCGTTTGAAGATAAAGCTCTGTGTGTTGTAAGCACACTACAGGAGTATTTGACAAGAACACAAACTTTAAGGGGCTCGGAAAGCCAATTGTTCATCAGTTATCGGAAACCTTTTAAAAAGGTTAGTAGAGATACCGTAAGTCGTTGGGTGAGATCTGTTCTCACTGACTCTGGAATAGACACATCAAGATTTAAACCACACAGCACTAGGGCTGCTAGCGCATCTGCAGCCAGCAATGCATCAGTAAGCCTTGATGACATCCTGCAGACAGCTGGGTGGTCCTCAGAGTCTACATTTGCAACCTTCTATAACAAGCCTATTGCTAAAGAAAACACGTTTGCTGATGGAGTACTCAGCACTGTGAGCAACACAACTGTTTAAATAAAAGTTTGTTCTGTTACTGTGCTTAATGCTCGTGTTGCTTCAAAATCTCATGTGATCTTACAGCACGATAACGAGGTAGAATTGTAAAATTAAACGAGACTTACCTGGAAGTTGAAGTTTGATTGAGATTCTACCGAGTTATAGAGTGCTGGGAGATTACATGCCCTCCCACCCACCCTTGGTAAGTGGGTGCTTTGTGGGTGCCTTGAATCACTCACATTAAGCCTTTGAAGACTGAGTTGGCGCATGCGCTTGCTATCTCATGTAATCTCCCAGCACTCTATAACTCGGTAGAATCTCAATCAAACTTCAACTTCCAGGTAAGTCTCGTTTAATTTTACAATTATGCTGATGAATATGAGACAAGTTTTAGGAAAACACCGGATTGCACCAAGGGCAAAATTGAACCACACCATATCGCCATTTTGTAGGAAAGTTAAACAATTCTCCAAATGGCGGTTAGGGAAAGAGATGTCACGGTTGTGACAAAGAAGCGCTAAATGGTAAATTTTCATTTTCTTCAAGCTCCTTCACATTGCATTTACATTTGGCTGGACCAACATCTGACCAAAATGGTGATTTTCCAGTAACAGTAGAGTTCCCTTACCAGCAGATGGCGATTTTACTTCTCCAGGGCTGTTCTGTGGTGATGCATGTAGAATTAATGCGGGTTGGTCTGAGGTTATGCCTGCCAAGCCTGTATTTGCATAAGTAAAAGGAACAAATCTTTAACAGACAGTGTATTCCATGAGACATGCATACAATTTACAGTATTATCCAAGTTGTTGTACATGGCATTTCGTGTACTTGTGCAAGGTAAGGTATAGTCTGCATTCCAGCTAGTGGCTCACAAGGCTGAACTTATCTTGGTTTCAGTAGCATGAAGTGACCTGGAATATTTCTTCTCCCCGCTGGATGGGATGCTACTTCATCGCAGGGTTACATCCAGCATTAAATTTGCCACTAACCATTTAACCACATGGGCCGAGAGAGAAACACTGTGAGTGTCTTGCCCAAGAACACAATGTAGTGACCTGGCACAGTGACCCCAGTGCGCTATCCCTTAGGCCATCGCACCTTCCATTATACTTGTGTCAGACTGTACATTGACTGTCTAATTTGCACAGAGATTAAGCTCAGGCTGTTAAAACATCGGCAAAATTCACGATTTACAAACTACTGATTCTCAAGGGTTGAAACCATTTTCCTCTAAAAAATTAACAATATGCATGCTTGCTTACCTTTTAAAGAGAATGATGTCTGTGTTTGAGTAATGCCCATCATTGCAGATTCATCCTTGGTGGCAGAATTTTCCAAACCTGCACGATTGGAACATCAATACAAAGACAGCTCGTTTGTAGATTTTAATGTTCAAAACATTGACAACTGGAGATTTTCCAAATAAATCACATTAATTTTTTGAACATTTTTGACATTTTCTGGCCAGTTATGAGCTAAATTAGCTCCAACCTACACAAAATGCATAAATTTGCAACAAGAAGGCATACCCTTCTTCCCACTAGCATCACATTTTATGACATTCTTGCTTTGGAGCAGGCATGTGCAAAAGTCAAACTTTGGAGAACTTTAGGCTTTTCATTTTTTTTATTATTTTCACTTTTTTGCCCATTCTTGAAAATATTTTCCCTGAACAAAGGTCTTTGACACAATCATTTCTTCCTGGGGTTTTCAAACAATGAAGTAGTTGGTATAAATCCAGAGCCCAGCACACTAACATGAAGTTAGCCCCACCACAACTCCCATAACATGACATGTCAGCACAAATATTACTTACCATTCTTTATGACTGAAATTTGTTGTCCTTGCATATTGTCTAAAACAGAAACAAGGACTGGTGTAAATACAATGTACATAGTAAATTTAGGTCTCTGTATCTATTCTATTTACCTCTGTGCCACAACCTTGGTATGGTACAGTTTGCTATAAGCTCTGTACCTGCAAAAGGTGTTTTTTAACACATGTTCATTGTAAAAACTAGGATTTTTTTTGTGTAGGATTTACAAAACTTGAATGTCTTCCCAGAATAATACATGTAGTTTTGGAATTGGATGAAATACAACCTCGTATAAACAGGAATTTCCCCTTCAAAACTCAAAAATTTGTGCAAACATTACATATATGTATATTAGCCCATCACCAGTTGAGTCAAGTTCCATTCATCTCTCATCCCAAGTGATCTGTTTGAGGTTTAAAGGGTTTTTCACGCCTCATCTCGTCTCTAATTATCGTCTGGGCATTTTTTTTTTCACATCATGCTCAATAGACCGCAAAAATAAATAGGGACTGCTTGCAGTCTATTACCGGTAAGTAGGGACCCCAGTAGGGGGAGTGGGGAAAAAAACATGACATGTCAAGACATTTGCAAAAAATGTGTGAAGTACTTTTACCTCAACTAGGTTTTGTCCAAGATTGTAGTGTGTGGGAAGAACAAAAAAGAGAGAAAATAGCCTGCGTAGCTTGGCGGTTTTATTGGGGGGGGGGGAAACGCGCAAAAAAGGGGCAAAACCGCAAGAGGCCTACAAGAGCCATTTATCCTCCCCAGGCCCCTCGCAGCTTCGCCACTCATTGTCATGGCTTCACCGCTCTATTTGTGCATGTTTCGCCCCAATAAAACCGTCAAACAACACGGGCTAGAGAGAAAACTGTTTGCTCACTTTCAGAATTGGCACAGCTGATCACAGGAACCTGCTGAGAAGCTGTAGTTGGCACTGGAACGGGTTTAGCACTTCCTAAAACAAATTCAGAATATACGTTCAGCAAATCAAAATACAGTAAACTCTCACAAATAAGCCGCACTTCCAGAGAAGCTGCACCCTGAATTAAGCAGCTCAAATTTTGGAAAGAAAGGTTTCTTTGTTGAAATATAAACCCAAAAACATTGAAACGGAAAATACTTTTAAGTCTTGTCCACAATTTTAGCTGTTTATTACAATAAACATCATGAACAAGGAAATCTGGGAGAGACACATGTACTTCAACCATGAGGTCAGTATTTGCTGAACTGTCAGTAGCTTGTAGTTAAGGTTTTATGTGTAGCAGTTGTTAAGGCTTTTCCTTCTGAATTAAAAATATTCATCATGTTGAACAAAAGAAAATTTGGGGGCTCAGAAATTCTATTAATCTTTCTGAGTGGTTTTTCAATATTAGAAGTATTACTTAAATTGTACACTTGAACAGAACTCAAACTGTACACTATTTTTGCTTTAATTATCTACATGTAAGTACCTTTTCCAGATGCAGACCCTGATGATCTTCTCCGCTTCTTAGGAGGTTCTTCGGTCGCCACAGTAGGAAAGACAGCTTGAATTTCAACACTGTTCATTTTCACCTCAGGTTCCACAGCTGGAAGAGGGAGCATGTCAACTGAAGGATAAATAAACAATAGTCAATATACACTAAAATCCTTTGCAGATTCAAATTACAGTATAGTGCGTGGTGCATGCAATAACAGCTGCAGTAGCTAACAATTATTCACCAAAGTGGCAGTGAATAGTGGTGGATATTTACCAAGCCGCGAAGTGACTAGGTAAAATAATATCCACCACTTTCACCCACACTGAGGTGAATTATTGTTTTAGTACATAGTGTACCACACAAGCGGAATAACTAGTGGACTAAAATATTACTTTTGGTACCAAAGCGACACAGAAAGCCATTTTGTTTCTCTTCGGCAACTCGGAGCTAAGAGGCCTTAATTACACTGCACATGTAATGCATGAGTCATGTATTGTTAGTCCAAGTAACATGAATGTTAACCATGTTTTCACAGGCATGATAGCCAGGAATCTTGCCTCGTTTTAATGTGATTATAGTTCTCGCGTTGTGGCACGTCGGTATAATTCATTCCAAATCCCCAGGGTATTTAATCTGCTTTGTATATGGCCCATTTCAGGCTGTTTCTGTCCCTTTTCACCATTAATTACGCTTCAGGCCAACATTTTGTTGTTTTACCCACCCTCCTCCCCTTCGGCGACAAATTTCACCTCTAAATCCAACCGCTAATTGCCTGACAAAATTATTTTTCCCATAAGTTTATCACATCCAGGCGATGAGTGGCTATTGTGCCAGTGAAGATGTGGAGCGAATTTCACCATGTCTGGTCATCATATATTTTAAAGAGTTTGGTTGAGGAACATACACACATGTACTAAACATAAACATGTACGCCATAGCTGTGAAATGCCTGTTATAAGATTTTCTGCTTGAAAGCATCACTGGTTAAAAACACATTTAGGTCCATTTGTCTGCTATCTAAATCGATAAGCCCTGCTGGGTTTGTACATGTACAAGAATTACAAACTCCCCCTTCACCCTCCAAATAGCCAACTCTTCCATATCTTCCAAACGCACTGAACCGTAGCCACCCGACTAAGTATTTGATATCTTTTTGACAAGTTTTTGATTAGTTTGATGGCTTCCGGTTGCACAACGGTTTATTATTATACAAACGATCTGTGAAACATTCAGTTTCAAGTGGTTTTACAAACCTAGAAAACATTTCCTGTGCGAAAAGTTTTAGTTTGACCAAATTTTTGTCAGCATAAAATTTGTTTATCGCCAGTTGAACTTGGCATAATCGCTTGTGCGAAGTGTTGTTTGAAACCCTTTCAAACTCTGACGTTTGAAGACGAATCATGCAACGGTTGATACCCCGCCTTCCATTTTTCAAGGCATCTGATTGGCAGTTTAAAGAAACCGGAAGCCGTAAAACTCATCAAAGTAATCAAGAACTTGTCAAAAAGATGTCAAAAACGTTGTTGGGTAGCTACAGTTGAATGCATTTGACTGTAATACGATACTAAGGTCATCATACTGTAGGCAGTGAACAGCGTATAATTCAGAGTGGCATTCTTACATCATTCTTTAAAACATTTCTTCTCAGCTCGTTTTCAAATGACATGTTATTGGTTGTAAGCAAGTCTCTTAACTTTAGACAAGAGTTGACCAGTCTTATTATACATCCTGATTTTTATAGCATTAAGTGGCTCATTATATTCCTACTCCAGCCCCCCTGGATGGGATGCTGGTCCATCACAGGATTGGCCCCGGCATTGAATTTTAATACACCTTGGTGTTTTGCTCAAAAACACAATGCAATAACCCTCGCTAGGGTTCAAGCTGAGACCACTCAATTGGACTCCAGTATGCTACATGTAACCACTAGGTCACACCATCCTCCTTCACACTTGAGTTTAGCCAATATGATATTATTATTTTCAGTAAAAGTACAAACCTTCAGAAGCAATTTGAATACTAGTAATTTCTATTCTGAGATCCTCCTCTGAAACAAGAAACAAACAAACTGGATAAATACACACAGACTATCAACAGTACTTTTTTATTCTTCAGTCGACCATCTTGAAAGCGTGGCATGAAAAAAGGGTAATTGTGAAGAACAGCTCCCCTCAACCGACTGTCGGTCGTCTGTCAGCCGACTGTCGGTCGTCTGTCGGCCGACTGTTGGCCGTTTGTCGGCCGACAGTCGGCCGACAAACGGCCGACAAACGGCCAACAGTCGGCCGACAGACGACCGACAGTTGGTTGAGGGGAGCTCTTCTTCACAATTACTGAAAAAAGAGCACATGTGGAAAATGGCATGAAAAATTTGGGAGTGAGATGCACAAGGAAAGGGACTGTGTGCCTTGCTAGTCTGGAGTACACATAAAACTTAACTAATGAATGATGTTCATGAAAAAACAAAAAAGATTGTGCTGTTTAAATGTAGTTTCAAGTGATCATGCCAGATTCTTAACATTATTGGCCCATTCAAATGTACAAAATACATGTATGGCATGCTAAGAGCCAATCAGATTTGAGAATTTTGTTATAGTTGTGATTATCTAAAGAAGATAACATTTAAAGAAACTTAATTTGTAACTCACCTTTTATAAGTACAAGCATTGTGAGCATCTGCTCCAAGTCTCCATTGCCGAGACCTTGATCTTTCAGAATGCTCTGAACAGTAGTCAGCTGTAAACAAAATTAGGAAAAAATACCCTGACTTAATACATGTATAGAGTTGGCTTAAAGTCTATGTTTGAGCTTGAGTCGTTAGTCTTGTCATTGTCTACAATCTTGTAATTATTTTTTTTTCTTTTTTATTGTATGTGGTGTCAAGTACATGATTAAAAAAAAAAAAAAATGTTTGAGTCCCGATTGGCAAATACAGCTGGAGCTTATCTTGGTTTTCATAACATTAAGTGACTAGGAGAATTTCTAGTCCCCACCCCCCCCCCCCCCCCCCATATGGGATGCTAGTCCATTGCAGGGTTACCCTCCAGCATTATTTTTTTGGTACCATTTTATACACCTGCCTGGGTGGAGAGAGGTACCGTGACTGCAGTAATGTGTCTTTATCAACAACACAACACAATGACCCCAGCCAGGGCTTGAACTTGCTGGGTTGTTTGATCTGGACTCCAGTGAGCTAACTGTTAGGCCACCGCACCTCCCACAATTATACACTTACACAAAAAATAATAAATGTCAGCCATCAGTGTATCATCCATAATGATACACTGTATGTTTGTAGGAGACAATTGACACCTAAAAAGTGTATAACAAGTAACCACTGACAAAAAATAATCTGATTAATTACACTGTACCTCAGAGCCATTGCAGACAACCATATAATCAGTAAGTTGCCTATTTAGTTTTTCTTCTAACAGCTTTTTAACATCCTCAACGGAACTTGAAGCGCTGCACTGCAATTGCAGAGCAACATTCCCCTCTGTTCCACCCTCAGGTGCCATACCATCACCAGGCGCTGCCATTGTATGACTTAACCTTGACAAAATAATCAAATGAAAAGATACATTGTATCTTAGTTTATGGCAAGTGACTTTGTGTCCACGTCTGACATTACCACTGTTTTCAGTAATACGCGATGATCAGAATCGAAACACACACAGGAAGTTAACGTTTCCAAGTTTTCATCAATTATAATTGAAATGATGTTTTGCATGAACGATCATTAAGTTTAGCCGGCAATAAATAAATTATAAACCGACAGAAGACTACAGAAACTCGGTCAAATTTAACTTTACTACAAAAGAAAAACATTTTTTGAGACTTTACCTTCAATTCCAAGGCTTTTGCATTTGGAAACTGAATAAAACTAATAAAACAGTTTCACCTATATTAACAAAAAATTTATTTTATACAAAGCAGACAGTGCCAGACTGAATGTCATGATACGTTTCACGGCTCACTGAACTAAAAGTTCTGTACCTTTTATTTTTATGGTGTTTATTTTGATGGTTTTGTCTTTAGCTACAAGGGGCTTTAATTTGCTTCTATTTAAGAGTTTTTGCTGTGAAAAAAATTATTTATCGCCAGTTTACTTTTGCAATCACTGACCAAAAACATTGTCCTTCAAACTTTGATTGATGGACATCTTGGAAACGTTTCTGTGGGTGTTTGGATTTTGATCACGTGCATATCAATGAAAAGGGTGGTAAACACAGCATTTCTCTCAAAAATTAATTGCTCCCAAAAAACTATAAAGGGATACAGTAAAAACCTGCTTGTGCAAAACTGGTAGATTAAGAACCTGCAGGCTGAAATTTGGAAATTAGACCCAATATATAAGAACCCATTCAGCCTGACATTTTAAATAGGTTTTTATTTGTAAGATCAGTCCAATTAAGTTAGTTAACTCATATAGCAGGCATGGTATCTTAAAAATCCGGCTCCCATGTAGTTAGTTTCAGTATAAGACGTGCTGTTTAATATATACTGTAGTTCCAAAAATGCAAGCCAGGCCCACAGAGGTCTCAGCACTATAAACACCCAATGTATAGAAGGACCTATTCAGGCTGACTAAAAATGTATCGGTAGGTTCTTACAGCATGTAATTATAAGCTGGTGTTAACTGCAGATTCTTGTATTATAGGTTAAAATACAATTTGCACTTCACTGTAGTTTTGCTTAGGTATAAACAAACACAGCCTGGTTTTTCCCTGACTCCCAAGAAAGATACTTATCTCAACTAAAAATGCTGCTGTAATATAATTGTAATGTCGTCTGTTTTGTACATCACTAGCCAAAATTGATTGGCACATTATTGTGTAATTTTATTATAGAAAATTAATGCTTGTGTAAATTAAGGTAATGGACATTAAGGCGTCTTAAATTAACGCGAAGTGAGCAAAAAATTACTTTCCAATAAAGGAAATTAACACAAAAGAGGTGCTAAAATTTCAAAATGAAGGAAATTAACACGATCACTCAAAGAAATGGAACTTGTAAAGACAAAAGGAACAAATTTACTGTTAATAACAAAAACCCAAATGAATCTTGCTACTTCTAGTGTTCTTTTCAGCGCTGGCTAACAATACTGGTGGATCTCCACCCTGATAAAACAATGCTAAAAAAATCCAAATTAACGCTTCACTTAATTAATGGCGTGGAAATTAATGCTCACAAAAATTATCACAACTTAAATTAACGTGAATTTTCCAAATTCGCGTTAATTTCATGAAGCATTAATTTCCTATAATAAGGTACGTGTATGTGCTACTAAGTTAGTTTCAGTGTGGACTGTATGTAATTTGAAATTCACCAGATCACATGGTTATTGCTTGTATAGAGCTGAATATTATTCCGAAAGAATTGAACAAGTATCATAAACAGGAAAATAACTTGATTAGTTCTTATCTGAATATCTCTTAATTCCTTTTCCCAGGTAGGGGATAGGGCCGGCTTATCTGAATATATGCCTTAATTTCCTTGTAAACAGATGCAGAATCAATATGTAAATGATTTCATTCCAATAAAACTGAGGGAGTAGTCAAGGGTGTATTTGTCCAAGCGGTAAATATCTTGAGTCCTGTCCCAGAGATTGCATGCAGTGATATGATAGTCTCATACCCGTCCGGTACATTTTATTTCAACTTACTAGTAAACCAATTTTTTCAAAAGAAGCATAACATCACCAGATGGCAATTAGGCTATTTTAGCAGCTAAATGGTTTAAACGTCTATCTCAGGAGTAGGTGACCAGAGGAGATGAATAAATTCTGGCTATAGATCATCTTAAGTGACCTAGCAGTGGTATAAATCTAATGCCTAATGTATGACTCATGCCTCTTGCTGATGAATAACGAGATTCAGAACTTACAGTCCTCTCAGACAGGAAAGAATACAGTCTCTCTTTCTCCAGCCTTTCCTCTCTTGAGAAGTGTTTGCTGCTCATAATTAAGTGATCTTTCCATATAATTAATAAATAACTATTGTCTTCACCTACATGTACCATTGGTCACATCTATGTACACTGAAAGTGTGAGCATATGATGAAAAAAAACATGAAAAACATGTTCTGATTGGGTGGCAAACATTGCATGATTGGTTATCAAAATTCAGAGTTTGAAAACTGTCCGTCGAGACAACATTTCAAATGACCAATCACGACAGTGATCTAGGGATAAATAGATGTTATTCCGACACAAATTTGATCAAATTAAACTTTTTTACAACAAAGGCATTTTGATATAATTAAAATTTTCTCAAGTGACTTTCAGAGACTGAATAAAATATAACAGTTGTTTACAGATACCGAAAATTAATTTTATCCCACCAGGGCTGTGCTCTAAGGGTGCCCCGGTGCTTCAGGTGACCAGATAATCTTTATTTATTTCATATCATGTACTTAGCTTTATGCTGGGCACCCTGGATTTCATAGTTTGGAACCTTTGGGCTCCTTGTAATTTTTCTTAGAACACAGCCTTGCCCGCACGCCAAAACACCCAGACTACTGTTTTCATCACTTGCTTGCACTAAATGCAACTGACTTTAAATTACTTGATGGTCCAGTAAAGAGTGACTGCTACTAGTAAGTAAATATACAAAAGTACAATAACCGGCAGTTTAGATATATCGACAACATGGATTGACACACAACAATACCACTTCAGTGCCAGTCTTCCAATCTAAACCACTAGTACATGTATTTTGCCACTGCCGAGAATATTTTGGTGTCTTAAAGGAGCTACGTCACGGGGGATTTTGCCGATTTTTGGTCTAAACTATTCTGGAAGATACAGTATGACCTTAATTTGCAGATAGAAATCAAACTAAGGCTTTGAATATTGATTTTTTAGAGACGCTCAGAAACAACTTGAAAAGTTTAGCCATAATTTTTCAAGTTGCAATCCATTTCCATCCAAGCCAATTCCGCAGCCAAAGACACTTGTTAACAGTTTCAGTATTCTAACACAGGAATTGTTAATAAAAATAGCCCATAATTTTTAGGTTTCCTACACCACAAATATATATTTTTCCTGTTCAAAACTCTGTTAATATCCCTGACAAAGCCCCTTTAACATTTTAGTGCTCTTATTACTGAAAAAAAAATAAAACAGTAAAAAAACTTTCTACCATGGCACTGATTCCATCCACCCCCTCCCACCTCCCAAAAAACAACACTGAATGTTAAAAGCAATTTTCCCAGCCTGCAATGGAAACTAAAATAGGTTCAAGAATTGAGAGAGCTAGGTTTGAGAAATCAAAAATCCAAGAAATTGGTATTCCATTGTACATGTATTGTTTAAACACTGAAGTAGGCCATGGCCAGGAGGGTCATATAATTGCATTCAAATAGCATTTTTACTTGAAGACTTTTTAAATGTACTAAATAATAAAATAAAAATCAGTGGGAATGCAAAGGAGACAACGGAAATTTCCCTATTGTGCACTATTAATGTCACACACAATAGAAAGGACACCATTTATGTGGGAGAAAGGCAGAAATAGACGTTTGAGTCCAGCAGCTTCACTGAATTGCGAGTGGAGATCCACTGTGATCTCGAGTGTAAACAGGGGAAGTCTGTGCAGAGCTGATTTGCTGGCAGTCTGTAAACATGTGCAAGCTTATTTTTCCATTGGCCGGTAAAAATAGAGAGGAATAGTCAAGTACATGTTTACGGTTCAAAGAGCGGGGAACAAATTGCCAGAAAAACACATCCGCAGGGAGCACAAGGCTCAATTGAGCTAAACATTAACTCCAGTTTGCAAAAACAGCCATTACAAAAATAGCTTTTACTACAATTATGGCACCATGTTATGGAACCGTCTTCCCTATAAGATATGACAAGCAAGGTTCCTCAAGTGGGCAATTTCAATGCTTCATCAAACAAACACTTAAATTAGGCATGGCATTCGTGGAAAGCGGCTTGTATTTTTACTATTTTACTCAAATTCATATTTTTGTATCTTGCTATTTTTTCTTTACTCTTTGCTGTTGAATTTTTACCCTGGATAAATAAAGATCTCCATACCATTCCAGGTAATATCTGAGAGAAAGACGGATTGGATGAAGACCAGCTCATATCACTGAAGGCAAAGTTATGCTTTTCCCCTGTATACTTCAGCAAATTATGGTTCCCAGCTCCCAGGGTAATAATTTGTGCAAAATAAAATTCAGTGATCGAATGACAAAACATTAACAATTATTGAACTCGGTTTTCGCAAAATATTGTGATTTGTCAGTGTCTCACAGATCTGCTCGCCACTGACAAATCAATTTCAATTTTGTAATCCTGGCCAATATATCATGACCTTATTCAGATAGTAAGTACCCCTGACAAAATATAATGTGGAGTCAACTGACAAAATCTGACAGTATAAAAAGCAGGGCAGGATTAAAAACATTATATTACAAAATATTGTTCTGAATTCATATTGCGCCTACAGTGTTTGCTTATGAATGGTACATGTAATTACCCATCTGAGCATAATAAATCTTTTATACAAAACATTTTTAATTACAATATTATTATGAAATCGTGGGCATCACTCACTGACTAAAATAGATGTTCAGTTTTCATACCAAGGTTATTAAAGTACCTTGAAAATTTCCTAATTCGGAGTAAGTCTTACATGAGAAAGAAATTCTGCCAAATTTTATATTTGAGGTCTTTATGTGTCAACAAGTCAAATTAACTGCAAAGATTTATAGTTCAAAAATTAAGATTGATTTTCTTACGCTATCATTGCCAAGCAATCCTACTGTAACAAGGAAATTACTCCATTGACCCAAAACAACTCTAGTTATAAACTTCTGTTTAATTATTTTTCGACAACCATAAATCGTGCATGAACCCACGAACGAAATTCTCCTACCCCCAGTAAAACTCGATCGAAAAACTAGACCAAAGATGAAAGCACAAAGCTTGCATGCTCGTGTTTGTCTAGTTTCCTTTACTGCAACGCATTGCGAAAGTCACACATCAAACAAAACAAGTGAATATTCCTTTCACTGTGCACGAAAACTAGACAATAGGAAAGTAGGTTTCCCGCCATAACATGGTTCGAACTTCAAATTTTGCGAACCGAACCGTCCCTTGACTTCCTCTATCTAATTGCATTAGTAAACAAAAGTGGCAGCTAAGTGAAACGACTGTATTTCTTAAGCGAAAAAGAAACTCTTACATGCTGAACACATACACCTTGCCTTGTTACAGTAATCAGAATAATATAATACCTGCAACTTTATCAATCAACTGGTCGCCCCGGCAAGACGCCTACCGCTTTCCTGTTTATCTCGCGAACACGAAGGATTGAGACCACTTCCTTTGTTGCCAGGAGTCGCTTTAAAAACGCTGCAGAAATACAGCAGATCGTTAGAAACGAAGCATATCATCGACACATTTTACTTCTATTTGTCGGCTTGGCGTTTGATTTTCAAAACCAGGGGAGAAATCGATAGCGAAGGCAATTTCCGCTCGGCAAAATGCGACGCGTTGCCTCGCGATCTTACCTGAATCATCTAATCTTCCGCCGGAAACACTCTTGCTGCCTTAAATTCTCCTCCGAACTGACCCTTTTCTTCGACCCAGACGACAAAAAATGAACTGTTCATATGACTAACATGTTATTTCATACATAAGAACAAAGTATTCGCCAACTTTTTTGAAGATTTCCTTCCCACGTAAAGAGTTTGAGGAGCAACGTGCTACACCTGGCGGAAAACTGGATGTGACGTCACACCAACTTCCTCCTGACATGAACACTGGCGCCCAGTACCCCGCAGCTGTAAGTTTCCGAGGTCGAGAGATATGAGATCCCTGTTGTACAATCAGATCATTTGCTCACGACTTATCGGCAATTCCCCTAAAAAGCTCATATTCTTTCCTTTCCTTTTCTTTTTTTTGTCAAAAGGGATTTTTTCGGTGGACCTATGGTTAGGCTTACACTGGGGTTGGGGTTGAAAGGGGAATATTATGGTGGATTTTTCTTTCAGCGGGGGTAGAGGTGGGGGGTGTGGGGGAGGGGGCAATGATTCGGGGATCTTACAGCGCGAGGGCCTCGGAACAGACTTGACTGGAATTAAAGCTGCAATAAGCTGGTTTTGTTTTTGTTTTGTTTATTCTCTTAGCACTTAGAAGCCGATAGGAACTCTTTTTTTTTCTTTTTTTTTTTTTGTAGAACCATTTAAGATATAGATATAGCAAAACTTCATAATTAAAGATAGCACTTCGTTCCAGGATATTTAGGTACTTTTCAATTTATTTGTTTTGTTATTTTTAGGTCTTCAGTTTTCAACCCCCTTTTCTATACTTTCAAATATTTTGCAGTAGTGAGGGCTGTTTTTACATTTTGATACTTAATTACCTATCTCCGGTCACCAACTAGAGAGCCCAGAGGTTCGGTTAGAGTGACTCAGGAATCAGCGTTACTCGATTATTTAAGGGGGTTTGTCACAGGTTTAAAGAGATTTTTGAACAGACAAAAATCCATATTTGTGAGGTATAGGAAACCTTAAAATAATGGGCAATTTTTATTTACAATTGCTTAAGGCTAAACTTTTCAAGTTGTTTCCGAACGTCTTAAAAAAAAATCAATGTTTGTCATGGTTTGATTTCTCTCCGCAAATTAAGGTCATATTTTCCTTTAGATGTTCAAAGATGTTTTCTTAGGTTAATTTGGCTACCACTATTCTCGGAACACTTTAGACCAAAATTCTGGGAAATCGCCTTGACGTAGCTCCTTGAGAAGCATGGATAATGGAGGCGGGATTTGATGGCCAGAACTTGGAAGCTATTGCAAGCTTATGTTGTGGAAGCTTAGTGCACTTGCAACCTGTGTCGAACCCTCAGGGGAAACAAAAAACAGTTCGAAATAGCCGACAGTAAGTGATTTGAAACGCACGTTCAAGAGAAATATTTTTTCGTTCGAAATAACGGGGAATTCGAAATAGCCGAGTTCGATTTACAAGTTTTCATTTTCCATCGAAATATTGAACTTTAATCCCCTGTAAAAAAAAACATACTTCTGAGGCGATAGAAACTCCAGGGTCATCTTACAGCTTTAAATTGGATTAACCAAATTCAACACAAGTTCACTTACTTTTTAAACAAGCTTTATTCTTTAAAACCTTAAACTTTGCATATTTTACAACTGACTGTACGTTTACTTACAATATCAATCGAGCTACTCAGTAGCAAAGGGGGAGGGGTGGGGGGAACTTGTTAATCAATATGACTAACACAAAAATGTACAAACTTCAACTTATCGAAATCTGCAACTTTTCTCTACAGTGGAAGGAACACATATTACTTCCACTCCTAAAAAAAACTATTTACATGTATAACCAAATAGCACTCATAGATACTATTTGTAAATAACTAACTTTTTTTGACATTTTTCTTTTAAATTTTTAAGAGTAAAATCTGTAATGGAATATACCTATTTACTTAAAATTAACCTGGAGAGATTTCTCAAACAGAAGCAACACTTATTGCTTCCAACAACTGAGAAATTGTGTAAGCTTAACTCTTTTTTTAATTTCTCTTTTTTTTGGTTTCTAACTTTAGAAACACCTACAAAATATATTTATCTTTATTTTTGGTTTTGAACTGGATCAGAGCATACACAGTATGCATAATACGAAAATCTTGACAAGCAAATTATAAAAGCCCAAGAAAGTCCTATTTCAGTGAATATTACTGTAACTTCATAGACGATTATACAATTTACTGTTCAAAATTCTCATTGGGGGGACGAATCGATACGATTCATAAGAAAGGCTAATACTGCCTATTAACTGCTTGATACAAGCTACAAAAAAACATTACCGAAGTAACACGTTTGGGTTATCAACAAAAACAAAGGGAGAACTAGAAAAGGAGGCTGTTGAAGTCGAGAGATCCGGCAAGTTTGCCATCTTCGACTGAAGGGGTAACGAGCAAATCTTCAACTTCAGGCGACATCACTGGTTCTCCACAAACGGAATCCTCCACGAAATCTTCACACTTGTTGGCCATGGGGTCGTAACCCAGAATCTTGGGGATGTTGCACATGAACTGGTATACGTATCTTTTACCATGGACCTTTTCGATGACGTTCTTGCCATAGTAGTAGCGCAGACCACGGCTCAGTTTCTCGTAGTTCATGGTGGGCTTGTTTTTCTTCTTCCCCCACATCTTGGCTACTGTCGAGGGTTGCAGGATTTTGAATTCGTAATCCTCTTCCTGAGTCCATTTGATCAGATTGCCACATTCGGGGGCGATGAGCAACTCAAGAAGAAACTGCCATAGCTGGATTGGACCATCACCTGAAATAGTTAAATAAGAAACCGCCATTAAGAATTAATGTACACATGACAAAAATCAAACAATGTGCTCAACTTACAACTGAAGAAACAGACATCCAATGGTTCTGTTCTACCTACCTCGATATTTGACTGGTGGTTTGGGACCACGCTTTCTTCTACCCTTTGGTGGAACAACAGGCAGGGTTGATTCTGAAAGAAATAATATATAAATAAAATTAAATAATTAAATAAAATTTAAAAAAAATAATCAACCATTTTGCCATCAGGCATTATAAAATGCACAAGGTTCATAGCAGTTTTACATTGTTGGATAGATCTGCCTCTTACCTTCTTTAACATCAGCTAACAGCTCTTTTTCGGGTTCTTCATGGACTGACAATGGGGAACCTGAATTGCTCATGATTTCCAAAAATTCTAAATATAAAAAAAGAAACCAATTTAGAACAGCATCAACAATTGCCTGAAGGAAACATTTTGCCCAACTAATATTAAAATTTTTTGTCAAGATCTGTTGAAACTCACCTTCAAGGTCACTTATGTCTTCCACAATACCCTCGTCAGTGCTGTATGCATTCGAGCCAGCTTCACTAACAGATGGGCTGTGTGGTGGGCTAGCAGAAGAATAACTGTACTCCGACTCGCAAGAACTGGGAGATCTTGCCTCTATCTTCATGTATACTGGGGTTGTGGTGGGCGGAAATAGTTCCTTGGGCATGTCACTGGGCACTTCATCCAACTTGTCAAAAACTGACAGGTCTGGTGCAATTTCTGCCAAAATTGAGAAAAATAAGAGATGCAAATTAGATACACAATGTTTTAATGTGATATATTTCTCACTGTACAAGGGACCCCCAAAAAATATAAATTGAAAAGGTTCTTATGGCCTGGAGCGTGCAATTATCTCCCACACAAAACACATGAGCTACACAATAACCACCACACAATAACCACCACTTGACAGGTGCCAATTAATGCAAGTCACGAGATGGGTTTCGAAACCGAATCTGCATAATGTATTCAATTGATGACGAGGGGGTTTCACATTACAACGGCAGGGTGCCAAAAGGGTGCTTTCAGGAAAATGCAACAAGAAATTTATGCGTGCTTACCGTTCTCGAGATCAAGGTTTAATACTGTGTAGTCTGGGAGATCTGGCGCGCCGTTAAAAATATCAATCTCGTCTTCTTCGTTGGTCAAATGATCCATGAAAGACATTTGAGATGTGTAGTCCACAGCTGAAACGAAACAACAACAGATATATAAGCTTAGAGGAAAGTATGACATTTTTCCGCTTTCGATGCGACCTCGGCAGTTTCGGGTGTGTCGAAAATGAAATTTTCGCGTCTAGATGAAATCACGACACAAATTTAGTGGCTTTACCTGGCGCGGCTGATGTGGGAACTTGCTGATCCGTTTGCTGAGAAACCACGTATCGTTCAAATCCGGGAGCTGGGGTAGCTTCGGGCACGCTAGGCTGGTTTGCGTGAAGCAAGTTCCACTGGTTCATCTGGTTCAGTGGGAACGTTCTGAGATACTGAAACACCTGAAAGAAATCGAAAACAATACCATGGCGTGAAAACTACTGAAATGTTGGCCAATGTGTTTTTTTTTCCGCGAACGTGGGTGTAAGCCTATGTTCACTTCGGGGCACGCGATCGAAACCGAAGTTTTCTTTCCAAAGCAACTACAAATTAACAACTTTTACGGTCCATGAAAGCCGTAGACGCGACATTCACTCGCCTTTGCAAATCGTGATGTGAGAATAAGTGCATTTAGACACCTTGACAAAAATTTCACAGCGCTGAAGCGGTCGTTTTCACTCACCTCCATTTGATCGAGCAGCGAAATTCCAATCACGTTAGCCATTTTTGATCACTCGTTCTAGAAGGAAAACAACAAACATGACCATTAAATAACCGTCCTTCGACGGACAAAACCTTTGAAACAACAAACTGCGTGGCTGTCGAAGCACGTTTCCGAAAGAGGAAGTCGAAAGACTCTGTCTGAATAAATAGCCGCGAATCAACGGTAAAATAACTGCAAAATTGGGCAAATATTCGCCTGCCAGAAACCTAACTTACCTACACTTCGAATTAATGAAAAATTGACTGTATAAAGCGTTCTCTGGTAGAAAATGTTCTGGTGTCAACAACAAAAGCTTCGTCCTCCTCGACAAACCAACACGACACACTGACTAGCTTGTGCTACGCGAGGGCGTTTTGAACACTTTTCAGTCCGTTTGACAGGGACTTTCCCATTTCTAAAAATAACAGCAATCCCCGATGTTGATTGGTCAGTGGTAGCGATACGTAATGTAGGTCAGAGATCATTGACGTAAGAGTGGGCGCGGGGGAAATGTTATTGTCTCACTGACCAATCACAGGCGGCCTCTTCGCGTCAACAAAGGCTAGAAGCACGTATTTTTATGCAAAGTTTTCTGAGAGATAAAATTCCTGGTATTATGACTCAGTACGCATGCTTTCGCTTTCAATGAAGCCGATTGACAGTTTGGATGCCCTTTGTGCTCCTTTCTCAGAAAACAGATATTCGGTTCCTACGCGGGATAAACCACCTTTTCAATTTTAATTCTAGAATTTGAGAGCTATTTCATAGAAAGAGAAAAAAATACCATCGCGCCTTCAAGCATAAAACATTCTACAGTTTTAGAACAGTTTTAGCATTGCAAATTTTGTCCACTTTATTTAGAAATTGTATTTTTGTGCTCTTTCAGGTAGCATTTAATGGCGTTATATTTTGTTATTTTATTTTTGCCCAAGTTGACGATAAAACTAGCAAACGCAACGAAGTTATGGAAAAGAATGGATTCACTAAAAATTTAATGAATTTCTTGGTATTTTCTTTTATCATTCTTTGAATGGCTAAAAATAGGCTTGTGCTTCATAGAAAGCCGAAACCGAAAACCAATGTTTTGAAATATTAATGCGAGACAAACAACTTCCCTTTCCCAGAACGCGTGATACGTGCTCTGAATAATAAACAGTCTTTCTGAGAACTCGATCATTTATAGACTCTGACATTTGTTAGTTTCATATGTCACTTTAATAGTATTATCGACCAGCTGTCAATCTTTGCACGTCATACCGTCATAACAACACCTTTCCAACGCAGACATCCATTGACAGTTAGCCCGACCGGTAAACACTATTAAGTATTGTGGTTATGTCAAGAAACCTGCCGAGTTTCATCTCGAGCAACAATATTTTGCACGCACGCAACCAAGAAAATGATCGAACTAACCAGCCAAGCCTTCAGCGGTGGCAGTAGCGACGTCGTAACTGAATTGAGTCAACAAGGGCTTCCGTGATGAAGGATTGGGGGTGGGGTGAAATACGACTGAAGAAGGTTGTGAGGGAGAGCGGAGGGGAGCAATAATTTCCAAGCATGCTCGAGGACCAAGGCAATGCTTAGCGCTTAGCCTTACGGGCGCGAGAGTAAGCGGCTTTCTGTCCTCGCAGCCCCAACAAAACCGCCACCCCAGGCATCCCTGTGCAGACTAGATAACTCTGGTCCATATGATTCAGAGGTTTATAATTTCATAATAATTCATATTCAATTCATAAACTGTATACCCTTTAGAATCAAATCGAAAAGAATGGCGAGAATTACTCACGAACCTCCCCTCACCCAGAGGTCCCCCAGACAAATAATTCAGTCAAACAGCATTAGCGAATCGCAGACCCGGGGGAGGTACTCTGTATATTTTTGGGTGGGGGTATGTCGCTGGGACTCTATACCAGACCACGTTCAGCTGATTTTACTGAATCACAATTATTGGTTTTATAGAATCCATCTGTCAACAACGTTGCGGCGATGATTCGGAAAGCCTCTTTCTTTTCCCAGTTTTTATTCGTATCCTGGAGTTAATTCTTCATACCACCGATCAGTTTTCCGGCCAATGATACCCTATTCTAGACCAAAACTCTGTGATTTCCTATCCCAGAATAACTGCTTGAAAGCCATACCCTTCACTAGCGGCACATACCTGTATAGCTCATATATGGGAGTGCCCTCCCCCCCCCCCCTCCGGGATCGCAGACTAATCTTGACAGGGTTCACCGGCACGTTCTTCAAAGCAATCAGCTCGTATCGCTTGTCCTCGCTTGTGGCCGGGGACACAAGCTTCCACGTACGGGTTAAATTATCAAAAGGCTTTCAGTTGGCGTTTCTTTATTACGAAAGCTTCAGCTTTAGTTTGCTTAGCTAGTTTAATGCATGATGAAACTACGCTGAATCGTCGCGTCATCCGGTAGGCCTCGCTAGTCTCTCGATAGAAAAAGGTCTTGTTCTGTTCTAAACACAGTTCTTAACTCAGTAAGAGCGGGCATGAAAAGAGGAGTTGGAAGTAAAAGATTTATTTTTATATTCAAACATAAAGCGAATCACTAATCGACACTAAACCGTAACCCATTGCATTCGCTCCCGGGGGTTGGGGCGGGGGGGGGGGGGGGGCACTACCATATATGAGCTATATTGGTATGTGCCGCTGTGGAGGGTATGGTTTTCAAGCAGTTTTGTCTAAGATAGGGTATAGAAATCACAGAGTTTTGGTCTAAGGTAGTAAAATAGGGTATCATTTGCCGGGAAACTGACCAGTGGTATGAAGAATTAAAGAATTAGAAATTCAAAAGAGAAAGAAGCTTTCCTAAACGTAAATAAAATCATCGCGGTGACGTTGTTGACAGAAGGTTTCCATTAAAAACACTACTAATAGTGCTACTGTTTTAAAAATAGCAAGTCTGGGATAGGTTAGGGATTTTCGGTGTTAAGTCTACTATAGGGTTGCAAAATCAGCTGAATATGGTCTAGAATAGCCGTTAAGGGCTTCAGAGTTCCAGCGGCACAACCCCACCCAAAAATATACAGAGTTCCCCCCCCCCCCCCCACCCCCGGGGGGAATTCGCTTTTCTTATAGCGCAATAAACTGCCGAGGAGCAAAATATTTTCTTATCATAATTTCTCAAACGAGCTATCGGCTAAAGTTTGTTTTGACGCTGAGACGCGTACGTTTCATAAAAATAGTAATAAAAATCAACTATAATTAGCGCGCGCGAAGTCTTCCCGGTCAGTAGATGAGTACAAGCGTTTTCTGTTTCCAGAGTGAAATAAATATTATAAAGGATTCTGTCGTAAAATTTTTCTCAGTCTGAGCTTCAATATCAGTGAACGAGTAGAACAAGCGAAAGAAAAATACGGATTAATTTGTTCAAGCAAGCGGTTGAACCATGTTAAACCTCGCTCATCACCCGCGTCTCGCGCGTGCGACACGCGTTGGTCGCGAGCAGGCGAGTTTTGGCACGGAGTATTCGAGGAATGATTTGATATGCCGAGAAGGAAATGCTCCAGACAAAATATCGACTGATAAGTGGAATACTATTTTTAATCAACATTTAAGCACGTCTTACATCGGAACTGCTGTGACAGACACGTGAAAGACACGTGAAAGTACCAGGAGAAGCTAGCCAATTTTACTTCAAGACAAGATCAGGATTATTTATCATTTTTGTATTATTTTGGTCGCCATCATTTAATATGGCTAACGTATTGTTGTTTTTGCCATTTTGTCAAATATTATTCTCAGAAACCTGCGGCTAAGTATCCAACAGAAAACAAATTGAACAAATACAAATTTTCATCGAAAAATGCATGTTTGTTCCATTGACATGGTAGACGTTTAGTGACATTACGTGCCATCTTACGGCAGGTCCTACCCTTACCATCTTACTACCCTTTTTTAAATAAACGGCACGCGATGCATGCAGAAGCGATGACGTTTCACAAGGGGTCTTTGATAATTTTCAGGACATTTGTCAAAAAATTAGGGTACATAAAAGTAACTGACAACTTCTGTGCTGAATGATTGTTCAACAAAATTGCGTTATCTTGGCGTGACATACGATATACGATGCAAGGTCAAACGCTGTCTAAAATTGTTTACACCTTTTGTTTTAAAGAATGGAGAGATTTCTGTGTGCTAAATCTTATAGAACGCATCAAATATAATTTGTTTCTTTCGTTTATGCTTTAAATTAGTCCTTTCTAACGGCCCAGGAGTATTTTGCTTTGAGTTCTATGCGACGATTTCTTGTTGAGTTGACTTGATTTCTTTTCCCAGTATTCGGTTCTACAGATCGGTTGATCACAACAGGCAACAGACAACAGACAACAACAGATCCTGTCCACTCGCACGGCGAGATTAATCGATCACGTCATCGTCATCGCTTAAAAAAAGGTTTAAGATGGCTCACCTTTTAAACAGATGTTTCAAAACTGCTAATAATCGGTTGCTTCGTCTGCAGTCACGACAGACATCACTTCTTAACTTTATGCCAAATTTATTCGATAACTGATAAAGTGCAACACTCACTGCAGACTCGAAATCTCAATTTAACAGCTACAACAGAATGAAATAAGGTTTGCCGATCGGTGATGATACAAGCTGCAAAAAAATATCTTCCTTTGCCAAAAAACAAGATGGCGGATCTCAAAAAGAATACAAACAATGCACCTAGTTCTCATTGCTCTTCGGGAGTAATTCTCACACCGTAACACCAAAAATTCCATAAATTCCATCGCTTTTCCGCTTTACAGCATTAACCGATGACGTCATCGCTTAAAAAGCCTCAAAGTTTCTTTCCAAAACTCATGGAAAGTTCAGTCTTTTCATATTATATATTCTACTATACATCGCTTCTTCGACAGTTTACTTATTGTTTTTGCTGTCCACATTAAAATGCTGTCCACGTGGCTAACACGTGAAAACGACCCGGAAACGAGCAATGTACAAATTGAGCATGCGCAGAGTTCTTGAAGGATGGCCGGACGCATTCTCGTCCCCATAGCCCTTTTCGCTTCCCTTAGCCGGTAGGGCCTTGGCACGAGAAACAAAGGGCTCTGGGGACATGGGATTTTTTAATTAATTCGAATTTTTTTGATTGGCTGTTTAAAACAAAGAAATCTTGAGCGGAAGTAAAAAACGCCACGACTCTCCCATACAGTATGTTGAAACATCACGACTGCATATAAGAAGACCGGATGTCCCAGAATCTGGGACTGGGAATCCTTTGTTTCCAGAGCCCTTTGTTTCTGGTGCCAAGGTCCCGCCGATTAAGAGGGAGCGAAAAGGGCTATGGAGATGAAAATGGGCCGGCCGTGGGTGACTCATTCTCGTCCACAGCGCCAAGAACGCATTCAAGGACATGACTAGAATGGATACTCTAAAATCAGAAATCCGCTGGGAGACTGCAACCCCCCAAAAAACGTTTGGATGCAGAGGACCACGCAACAAAGAATAAAACTACTTGGCTTGTCTGTTGCCGGATCTCTTGTTAAAGAAATGCTCGTACAAGATTTGTCAGCTCATAAGTGGCTTTGAGTAGTACAAACTCTGAGTCTGCGCACAACGACCGGAAGTAAGTTAGTGCTTTCAAATCGGGTTTGGCTAGAGCCCGCGTTCTTGGTGCATACCAAAAGAAAAGCGGGGGTTGGGGACGAGAATGTTGGTGACTTGGTCAAAGATCACCTGATCATCAAAGAAAACCATTCAAAGCATCTACTATCGTCGAAAAGCCCAAATAACCTTTATTGTTGTACATCCGCAGTTTCTCTTGCTTTAAAGACGATTCTCATTGGCTGATTCATAATCACGTGGCCTTGCATAAATTTTAATGTATCCCGATTGGGATACATTTTCATCAAATGTATCCCGATCGGGATACATTGACCTGAACGTGATCAATGGCCAGAAAAAGCACGTGATCAAAACGTGACCAAGAACGGTGGCGTGATTGTGGCGTGATGTTTTGAAACTCACTCTTCTGACTCTTGGCGATTGCTCAGGCGTGCTGTTGTTAACGCAAATTTATTTTCCTTCGTTTGTTTAATTTGTTCATCCTTTGAATGTACAACAAAGCACTTAATGTCTGGTCCTTCGGGAAACTAGTTAGTTTTGTTTTCCCTCGACTCTCGATGTTTCCGTCGACTTCGTCTCGGGTAACATCGAGACTCTCGGGAAAACAAAACTATAAACTGTTTCCCTCGGGACCAGACATTAAGTGTATAGTGTCTCATACAATTTCGTTGTTAATTAAATAAAGAGAAGAGTAGTGTATCGAAACTTCTCGTTGCAGATTTAGGCATTTTATTACACTCAAGTACTAATTTATAGCAGGAACAATGGCCAATTCCATCTATGAGGCGTGCCTGCAGGGAATCATGGGAGTTGTATTCAACAAAACATATCGAAGACTTGGCAACGCTGAATACAACTACCATGACTCCCTGCAGGCACGTCTCATAAGGGGGATTCTGCACTGCAATAGACCTTTTTCGCTTGGGCGTTTTACTGCCCCATTACAGACCATGTGATGATACTCTTGAGAATTCCTTAGCAGAGCGGAAAAGCCCCCTCTACTAATTGCGGTCGGCAGCTTCAAATTGCTTATTACATACAAATTACTTGCTAATTAGATATTAAAAGTTGCAGTACATCTACACGTTTTACGGCGGTCACCTCTCTTCTACGTGATTGAGCCGGTCTTACAAACATTTTGAGCCGGTATAAGATAAGTTTTGAGTTGATGTTAGACACTCGAGCTGAGAGTAGTTCTTTTTAGCAACTTTGTCTGTAACTCTTGATACAAAAACATAGTAAAATGACAGCTGTCAGTTTTACTCTATCTACACATGATCGATGCAATTTGTTTTGCAAAACCGCGGTCAGCTGTTTAGTTAGTGTCGTATCACAACGACGTATCTTTCGCAAGGAAATTCCTTTTTTTAGCAAGGGTAGTTTTGCTTGAATGTTGCTTTCAGCTTTGTGTTCACGTGGTCTGCTCGTGCTTGTAGGGATACTAATGACATGTACTAACACGTGCTTATGAACGTGACGTTACGTTTCAGCCGCTCCGTTAATGGCAAAAATCCCGCGTGTACCAATCATCTGTAGTCTGGCAATAGCTGCGAATATACACGAGAAATTTGTTTGATGGAGTTGTCAGTTAAATTCGAGGAAAGGGTACTAGAATCAACAGCAAGCTGCGGTGTAGAACGTTATAGGAACGGCACCCCTTAAAGTTTGTCACGCCTAACTACGTACAATTTAAGGTATAGCACCCTTAATTTTCATCATGGTAACCAAAAGGTATATTTACATCAATGGAAACGTAAAAATATAGGTTAATTTTGTTAGACATTGCTACACCTAGTCCACTAGAGCTATAAAATTCACGTTTTCAGCTAACGTGCAATAAAATGTCTGTACGTGATTGACAGTAATCATGCGCAGTGCTTACTTTTCTCACGGCCTCGCGACAAGACTCCCAATCTCACGGGGTTTAAAGGGAATTCATGATCACTCTGAAATGAAATATTATATAAATGGGAATAATAGTGCCATAAAGCGATAACTAGTAAGGCAGAACACAGCACTATCACATAATGTATAGTAATGTGTGCTTGTGTTTACCGATTTTGCCTAGTTCCTAGGTCTTTGCTTAATATTTTATCCAGCGGTTATTATGATCTAAAGTTAAACATTATCCGAACGAACCGAATCTCATTACCATGCTGAGTTTCCTAGTAATTGGTTTGCAATTTAATTATCTTGATCGGGAAAAAGGGTAGAATCTCATTACTTTTTGTAGAATCTCCCGACTTGTTTACGTGGGTCTCCAGATTTTTTGTTATCAGGAGTTGGCAGGTCTGCAAGTGCAACGCGTGACTTAGGCCTAGTTTAAACGTCGAACTTTTGATTGAGACGTTGAACCTCCAACTCTGAGAATTTGAAAAATATTCCTAACTTACATAAAAACCAAAACTGGGTCAACGACATTTTTACCAGTTTCTCTTCTGCCAGTGGTATTTTTGTTCCTTTTCAGTGTACCAAATGCCTCGCATCTCTTTTGGTGTTATCAATCATGAAAGGGTGGAAAAAGCGAGTGACAAACAAAATAACGAGAAAACCCGTGTGTGACATTTGACGGTTGACTAGTTGCAGCCGAAATTTTGCAAAATTAATCATGATTCTGACCAAATTCCCACATGCCTGTCGCTTGAAGAGTTTTGAATCAACTCTAGTTTTAAATGTTCAACTCGTCATTTGAAGAGAGAATTATTGAAACGAGTCATCAGAAATCAAATTTGCCGGATGATATAATGACAGTCAAATCATGAATTCAGCCTTGGCAGGAACGCTCGACCTGTTTTGACTGAAAAGATTGTTTGTATGATCAATATTCGATGTAATTTAGCAGTAACCTCAATAACCTCAAAAGAGTCAGGTGGCTTAAGGCCATTTTTAGGCGAAATATTTACAGAGTGGAGGAAAGCACCAAAATTGACACAAAAGATTCTTCTTGGTGTAAGAAACAAATTTAGAAGGGGTGCCACGTGATTCGATCATCGGGGAGGGGGGGGGGGACGAGGCTGGGAATTCCAAATGTCCCTTGAGTCTTTGCATGAAAATGAGGCAGACAAATCGAATGTTCCTCTTCATGCTTCTTATTGGAAAATTGAGTCAAAACTTATGGAAATATCATTTATTAGATAGTCTGGTTGTTTGGAAAGTACTTAAGGTATTGGCAAAGTATATAGTCACCTAACAAATTAGACCGTGTTTGCTTTTTCGTGCAGGTTGAATTAGCCATGTTCTAAACGAGCAGGGGACTGGGTACGAACATATTTTCTCTTCGGTGTAAAAATGGGGCATCCAAAAATTAGTAAATTCACCAAATTTGATGGTTATTGATTTAAACCCAAAGGCATGGTACACTTAGTATGGATTAGAGGGGCAGGCGTCCTCCAATCCATACTAAGCTCTCTTATTTTAAAAGTGTACCATGCCTTTGTGTTTAAACCAATAACCATCAAATTTGGTGAATTGACTAATTTTTGGATGCTCTTTCAGATGACGTGCTCCGTTTTCAATTCAATCGATATTGAATATTCGCACCAAGAAAAATATGTTCGTACCCAGTCCCCTGCTCGTTTAGAACATGGCCAATTAAATCTTCAAGTAGGATTGACAATTTAGAGGTTTCTTTCAGTTTATGCCCATTTCCTTTCAAAATTAAGTATTAAAGAAAGTTGAAGTTACATAACATTGGATCATCTGCAGTAACGGTGATGACACATACCAGGAGACATGAAGCAGGGACGTGTAACGAGGACGTAATAGCGACAGAACCAAAATGTGGGAAATGTGTACACACGAGAAAATGTAGCGGGAACCCATCCCCTCGTCTGTGCTGATTATTTTAAGCTCCTGCAAAATGAATTTTTTACAGTCAACTCGTCCCATGACGAAATTTTGCCGGGATCCTTCATGTAGATGGTTGTACAACATGTCCCTGTGGGAATTAGGGAACTCAAGCATTAAAGACGGTGAAGACAATGCCTAGTTAAAAAAACTAACTAGGCAAAATAAACTGATTCCATTTTTTTGCTGGATATTTAAACGAATCCTACAAATATCTAGATCTGTTCAGTGTGTGTGTCTATCGGTTTAAGAAGTTCAACTACTCTTAATTGAATATGTAATGTGAGCATCCCTCTCGCTATTACGAAATCACGGACACTTTCGTGGCACCAAAATAACAATTTTATTGTTTTGACTCTCGATACAGCGGACACCTTTGACTTTTCACATAACAGTTACGTAAAATTGCAGTCTGTCGTTCCTTCTTTGTCGAAACACTCTTCGAAAGACTTCTGGAATATTTATTTTTACGTTAATTCTTTCAGTAGCTGTACAACAGACTTTGGTTTTTCACTTCAGCTCGCGCTTTTTCCTTCCAGACTCTAGAAAAAATCAAGCCCTTAATATCCATTGTCACACTCCATACCAAACGATTCCTTAGCAGCATTAGCAGTTTCACCACTGTTGATAAGCTCGTCTATAGTTAACGTATGTTAACTGCACCTTTTTTCTCTCACCCCTGCTATTACGGACTCTCACTACTACGGAAAATAAACAACATCCCGAGCGTGTCCACTACAGTGAGAGAGTTGACTATATTAGGTTCGGCACATGAAAATTTCGACGTTTCAACGACGTTTCAAACGGTTAGTCGCGTATACACACGATAAGAAGTCACTTAGGTAAAAGTAAATTTGCAGATAAGATCAGTAGTTATGTGTGTTATTTGTGGTATGAAAGTATAGTTTCTTGGTCAAACGCTAAATGAGGAGGGGACGAGAGGTTTGGAATTTTCACCCCGGTTTCAATAGTTTGGAGGAAAAATAAACCTACGCAATCGGACAATAACTTTCTGAAAGACAAAATATTGGCATAAAGTAAATGTGCTGTTATTCATAATTTGTGGACAGTGCTAACTTTTTTTGCGACTTTTCAAAGGCAGGGGTATAGGGAGTTCTCACCCTGATGTACTTACAATATAGCAAACGAGAGAAGCGTTGTTGAAATCATGTTAAAAATAGAACTTTACGTACATGACAAACTACGTACGCGCGTTTTGTTACGTCACAAGGGTGCAGTATATAAGAACGAAACACTTTATTATTCCACACAAGCAAATTAATTTTAAATGCATCAATATTTAAAGCTTTCGGATGGACATGGATTCCTCTAATATCCAGTTAACGAGGGTGAGTTAAATCATATGCGTTATTTGTTTGCATCCGAAACGCAAGTAAAAGTGATAATTAATACACATGATATATAAATCAAATTAATAATATTCGGTGTGTATTTTGTTTTTACTATCTAGTGATCTTTTATTTGACCATTTCAACGTGTTAATTTACAGCAGTATCCCTCACGTCTTTTGAGTGTTATACTTGTCAAGATTGAGGTGGCTCGATTTAGTACTTTGAAATACGATTAGTTGACTGTTCAGTTTAAGTTCAACGCGACTTAACGCAACGGCTCTTTATATGATAAGTTTTTAAACCTTGCATCAGGAATGCTCTAAATGCATCGATCGCCTTAGATGAATATGTTGCCAGTATTCAAATACAAATGATGCCTTTTTAGGATGATTTTGCTTGTTTTCATTTTCTGACCTACCTATAAACATCTCTTAGATAATGAACTTTCTGATGGATAAGGAAGGACTACCACATTACCCACAACAACATTATCTGAAGAATCAGATGCAAGCGGCCGTGATGGGACCCCAGCTGATATCACCACAAGTGGGTGTCCTGCAGCAAAGTACTACAGATATTCCTCAAACAGGTAAAATAGAAGTTAGAGCTGAAAGTATGAATGGTAAGTTTTTTCTTGTCGGAAGTGCAAACATATGTAGATTAGAAATCTTTACACTTGAATCGAAGCAAGTATTACTACTTTTTACAGGCGTAATGAAAATAGCTGTGATTAGCAATATTTTACTAATTTTTTTTTCTGTTCCTACGATCACCAAAGATGCATAAAAATTATTATTCCACATTGTAAATAATTAGCGACATGGAGGCGGCCTTGAACGCAAAGCAAAGTTCTCTGAAAGTGAAAGGGAAAATATGTTTGTTGGCTTGTTAGCGGAAAGAGGAAGTAATTGAATAACAAATATAAATAACATCATGATAATATTTCAAACGGTTTCGCTTCGTTTCGGCTTCCAGCTTGTGTGACAGAAGGGTGCAATGTCACAAACTGCATGAATGGAGTCGAAGATCCGAAGAATAACGTGCTAAATAATTTGCCGCCAGATCACTATAAATCAGGCAAGTTCTTGAAAATGTATATTAATTCGTTAAGGACGGAGCATTTAATTTCGCAAAAAATTGGTTTGTCTTTCGTAATCTCTTTTTATCTTCGTCAGACATATCCATCCTTATTTATTTTCGGTTAAGTATTTTTTGTGTTTTCTACCTAAAAAAGGTATTATTTCTGGCGTAAGCGGGATTTTGCATGGGTGGGTGCGAGCGCTGACCATAAGCGTGCATGGGTGTGTAGCGGTGGTCCGGGGTATTTCCCCCCAGAAAATTTTAAAAAATCAAGTTGTCGAAGTCCATATTTCCTGCATTCTGAGGGTGATTATAACCCTTACTCTCCGTTTAAATGGACCTTTGCAGCCCGTGAGGGGGTGCGGACGCACGCATCGCATTCCCCTGCCTACTGCCCTGGTACTAAGCTTGTGCCATGGTCATGCAGACACAACTTCTTTTAATGGCTGGCTACTTTTCAGTTTTTTGCGTGTCTTTTTATTTTAAGGGAGCCGCGAAATCAGCTCTATCTTTATAATGATTACTGTTCAAAAAATTCGCGCGATGGCTTTTTTGGTCAGAAAGTCATTGTTATCCGTCGGTTTGCTCGCTAGGTATGTAAAACAAAACAAATGAGAGGTTGATTAAAATCAGAACCTGGCGGACTAGATTAACTTAATTCGATTCGATTTTTTTATGTTTATAGAATTCTCCAAGAGAAAAATGAAGTTCTCAAATTACCCGCGAAATGCAAGTTGGTGTAACGAAAAAGGCTATCTTGGATCGCAAATGGCAAGTACAATAATATTTGCTTCATGTTTACCTTAAAGCAGTCTCGTATAGGCGCGGTGGCGTATTGAAGCTTGCCGCGTTGGCCTCGAGCGTTCCTGGTTCTCAATCACTGACCAGGATCGCTCATCGTGTCTTGTTCCTGCACAAGGCACTGTATTTTAACTGCGCCTCACTCCAAGGGTATGAATGTACACCAGACTTACCACGCTGAGTCTGCCATTCGATGCTTTAGCAGTTTTGTCTCAAGGCTGGGGAGGGAGGGGGGACTCGTATCAAAGGGCCGTGAATACTTGTTATGGGTGCTCATTGTGTATTTTGGTTTCGCTTAAGCTGTTCAGTACAGAACAGCAGCATTCTTAGCCATCGAGGTCTCGATTGGGGTTGCACGTGGAAAAAAAAAACGCGTTTCCGACCGCTGGGCAAGGCGGCGTGGGCTCTAGGAACGAGAATGGCACATTCGCTGTCAATCTGGGCACGCGCATCAAGGATCATGCTTAACGTGCTGGCAAAGTTTGCCAAGTTTTAAAGGAGCTACGTCACGGGCAACTTATCTTGAAAAAATTGGCAATTTTTTTCAAGTTTGTTGGTCGCAATCGGTCTTAAGAGCCAATGTTACCAACGGTCAGACAAAAGACGGCAAGTGTCGAAAAATGGATTTCGCTTATATTCTTACCATAGGTAGGTCTTTGTGAGGAACAAATAGCAGCATACTTAGTTTGGCTGAATATCGATTTGTTTTCGAGAAAATCGATAATCCTTGAAAACCGCCATATTGCCACTTTCGAAGCTCAAAATTTATGCCGAGTTTCGTAGCTTCGCGTGAAAAAATAAAGCACTCTGGAAGGAAAATACCGGCCAAATGTTGTAGAATGACATCAAATAAGTACGTGGAAAGCAATTTTAGTCCTTCGTGTCCTTTTATTTACAAAATATAATTAAATTTATTTGACAACCTTTTAATAGGGTTCAAAATTGGTCAAACTTATCGTCTAATTTAAGTATGTGCGAAGCGAAATAATTGGTCAAAAATTCGGTATTTGCAAGTCAAAGGACTGTTCTTTACGACTTTAGAAGGATTAGCTGAGGAAATGATTTCGTGCGATGTTTTCGAATTTCGAAGTTGCCTAAAATTCGTCAATTAGTAATCGTGGAGATACCGCCGCTTATGTAAACATTTCACGCAAAGGTTGAATTATTCCCAACGCGAACTTAACTGTGTCTAATAAAAACGTAGACATGCTTACCTTGATGTTGCTGAAGCATTTTAAGCGTTGTATTCTTCATTCACGATAAAACCCAAGCCCGCGGTGAAGTTAGTTAAACGATTTTCCTGACGCCATGTGTCATTAATTTCCTCGTCTTGAAGTGTCATCTCTTTTTCATTCGTTCTTGAAAACACTCCAGTCTCAAGTGATCAACGTAACAGTCATGCAAAGTATTTTTTGCTTTAAATCAGCTTCGAACTGAGAAGCAGAGGAAGATAAACCGGTTCAGGAGACAAACCGTCATTTCAAAAACCGCCATTTGTCCCGAGGCAGCTAATTTATTCACAAGGACAATTTCACCTGAAATTGACAACCACTGCCGTGACAAAGTAAGAAGCAAGCACCGTACCTTTTTGGTATCTGGTTAAGGTATTTTGTTGTTGTTATTTAAATTTGAGCTTACAATGACACACAGCTGGACTGACCAGAAAAAGAAATTTATGTCAGTTCAAATAGACCACCGTTTGCAAAATGGTTGCGTGTAAACGCCTTTTACTTCCTTGCCGGAAGTGCTTCGCTTTTCCTTATTCAATTCATATCGTTATTTTCCAAGATCTTCCTTTTTAGATTAAAGCAACAAAGAGATAAAAAAAGCTTTATTGCTGCCGTTTGATCACTCTACAGTCAATATTCAAGAATCATCCCGTGGAGTCCAGCCTGAATAAGTTTCAATAGGGGGATGCAGTGGGAGGGTACCCAACATCAACACCCTGGTCATTAGCCTTGTAATTCAGTGATGCACCATAGATGCGAAACACTTTAAATAACGAATACTTGTAGTCTGTGAGTTGAGAGTTGACATATTTCACGTTAAACGGATTGTCACTGACTCTTTTTACATTGTTTCGTAGACGTTTCGGCTATAAATACTTAAGCCTAATAAATGCGAGTTCGTTGTTACGCGCTATTTGAATGTATCGCGAGGGTTGCGGGGTGACCATAAGCGCTAATGGGGATACGAATTGGTTCAAGTCCTGAGAAGGGCAATGTGTTAAGTCGTAACAGCGATATTTTTCACTTCAACAACAACTATGGCAAACATAAGTGCAAAACGACAAGACGATGACCTTGTATGCAACAAGGTTAGAGCATGGTGCTGGTGTTGCTCGGGAAGTCACTGGGAACGTTTCCAGTAAAATATTTAAGATCCTGCCTGATATGCGAGACTTTCGCAACTCACTGGAAATGGATGTGTTCACTCTTTCAGGGAAGCGGAAGCAACCATTAATTCAGCTACAAGGCACTGACAAGAGAATTTTGTAGTCAGATGTAGTAAGTGCAAAGGAAATAAATGAGGTAAATTCAGGCCCTTAGGGTGGATTCTGTTGAGGGGGGTTCTTTTATGTTTTGGGAGGTATTGGTATTTTAGCGCCGGAGGCGCTTGCACGAGTTCCGAAGGAACGAGCCTCTGGGGGGTCTTCGTGCTTGCCCTCCCAGAAAATTTTGCAAATTTGGGTTCTCTCAAGTGCCATTTCCTGCATTTTGACATCATTTCCGAGGTTAGATGCATTTTCATCTACATTTATTAAGTTGATAAAATCTTGTAAGACATCGCATCAACTATAAATAAACGCCAAAATAAATACAAAATATGTACATATGCATAAATTATATAAAAGTGATATGTCAAAATAGCAGGATTAATTAAATAATAATTCTTAATTATTAATATTTGCCTTGAATATTAGCTCTTTGGAAAGTAATTTCCGTTCTAAAAAAATTCTGAAATGTTCAGAAATGAGTGTGTGCGTTCAGACAGTTTTAAAAACACAAGTATTAAAATAACATGCAGGGTAGATGAATGGACAAGAAATCGAAAGAATGATGAATTATGATGAATTATTTGAAAACGATTAATTAATCCTAAAGATTAGAACTTCTCACTATAGTGCCAAACTGTTGCAGCTTTCTCCTATAATCCTGGCAAGGAAGGTAGTCGTCCGTGTAATCGGCCGGTCACAGTCTTTTGATTGTTTTGTGTAAATTTTTTATCTTTTCAACCCCGCCCCCCCCCCCCCCCCCCCCCCCCACCCCCCACCGTACGGGATTGGAATGAGATTCCCAAGCAGTCCTTTATACCCGGCAATTTTTAGGAGTATAATATTTGGCTGGTGATTGACCTTAGTGAAATCAGTGCAAGAATTAGCACAAAAGACGTCTATCTATGTAATGAGCAATGCCAAGGAACCAAAACGCGTTTGGTTATAAATGATAGCATTTTGTTGTCGAGTTTTTGTATTTATGCTAATGATTATTTTAGTCGTGAAGTGAGCAAAACCTATTTAATATGCCGGCCCACCTGATCGGAACAGCTATAGCCCAGATCATTATTTCCTGTGATACCAAAAGAAAGACTACCGTTTTACTAGCTACTCTGGCAAAGGTGTGTAATATAATGCTAGTAGCAGGGTAAAAATACCAAGTTGAGGTATTCTAGAGTAAAACGTCGTTGCGTCTTTTGAAACGTCGTGTGAATATAGAATGTATTTATTTGCACATGCCTGAGCTGGCGTCACCACAGTCCAGCGAGTGGGGGTATTTAATGACATTCAATGTTCACGTTTCCCGATTCTCTGGGTGAATAAAGCTTTTTTATCTCTTTGTTGCTTTAATCTAAAAAGGAAGATCTTGGAAAATAACGATATGAATTGAATAAGGAAAAGCGAAGCACTTCCGGCAAGGAAGTAAAAGGCGTTTACACGCAACCATTTTGCAAACGGTGGTCTATTTGAACTGACTTCAATTTCTTTATCTGCTCAGTCCAGCTGTGTGTCATTGTAAGCTCAAATTTAAATAACAACAACAAAATACCTTATTAACCAGATACCAAAAAGGTACGGTGCTTGCTTCTTACTTTGTCACGACAGTGGTTGTCAATTTCAGGTGAAATTGTCCTTGTGAATAAATTAGCTGCCTCGGGACAAATGGCGGTTTTTGAAATGACGGTTTGCCACTGAATCGGTTTATCTGCCTCTGCTTCTCAGTTCGAAGCTGATTTAAAGCAAAAAATACTTTGCATGACTGTTACGTTGATCACTTGAGACTGGAGTGTTTTCAAGAACGAATGAAAAAGAGATGACACTTCAAGACGAGGAAATTAATGACACATGGCGTCAGGAAAATCGTTTAACTAACTTCACCGCGGGCTTGGGTTTTATCGTGAATGAAGAATACAACGCTTAAAATGCTTCAGCAACATCAAGGTAAGCATGTCTACGTTTTTATTAGACACAGTTAAGTTCGCGTTGGGAATAATTCAACCTTTGCGTGAAATGTTTACATAAGCGGCGGTATCTCCACGATTACTAATTGACGAATTTTAGGCAACTTCGAAATTCGAAAACATCGCACGAAATCATTTCCCCAGCTAATCCTTCTAAAGTCGTAAAGAACAGTCCTTTGACTTGCAAATACCGAATTTTTGACCAATTATTACGCTTCGCACATACTTAAATTAGACGATAAGTTTGACCAATTTTGAACCCTATTAAAAGGTTGTCAAATAAATTTAATTATATTTTGTAAATAAAAGGACACGAAGGACTAAAATTGCTTTCCACGTACTTATTTGATGTCATTCTACAACATTTGGCCGGTATTTTCCTTCCAGAGCGCTTTCTTTTTTCACGCGAAGCTACAAAACTCGGCATAAATTTTGAGCTCCGAAAGTGGCAATATGGCGGTTTTCAAGGATTATCGATTTTCTCGAAAACAAATCGATATTCAGCCAAACTAAGTATACTGGTATTTGTTTCTCATAAAGACCTACCTGTGGTAAGAATATAAGCGAAATCCATTTTTCGGCACTTGCCAAGAATTTTCGATATTGTTTGATTCTTGTGAACATGTGCTCTTAATCTTCGTCAGTCGAAACCATCCTTGGTTGTTTTTGCGTTTTTATTATTCTCTTGGTGTTTTTCTATGTCACTATTATTTTGAGGTTTCCTTCAATTTCAAAGTAATCAGACAAATGGCAAAAACATCGTGACATTACTCCTTTAAGTTGAGGCAAGTAGCCAGTTTTTTCAGGACCAACTGAAATCGCGCTCATCCTCGGTGTAAAAACCTGTGAAACTCGGGAGTGACGTAAAACAAAGAACCTCGAAACAATATAGAGTAGGAAAACAATAGCTCCAAAGGAAAGAAAAATTTCACAAGTTTTTACAACGAGGTAAACCCCAAAATGGCTCTATATTATAGAGGTTAGATTAAAGCCGGAACAAACTATACAATATCGATTTAACAATAAGAGTGCAAGCGAGGGGTGAAGTCCCGAGCCAACTATCAAAAGCCTTTAGGAACCGAGAGGGAGCCGTCCAATTGTTTTATCATAACCCAGACACCGATCTATTAAACAAGAGGTTCAGTGAAAGCGGGTTATTTTTATTCATGATTTGTGACCTCGTCAATTTCTCTTGAGCGTGCTCCCAGGGCAGTCTATGAAAAAATAATAAGACCGCGCTCGTGTAGCCAATCAGATTACGAGTTTGCCTGATAGTCGGTCACAATCTAGGTCAAGAATAAACGAAAGGGATGCCAATTACATGAGCAATCATTTTTAATAACTACTGTCGAAGCTCTCAATTGCGACCATACTCGTAAACAACGAGCCTCAGCTATGACCGACATCGGAGAACCGCATTTTACGCGACCACGGCCACTTTGGTATGGTCTTGTGTTTCTCCTCTATTCTCTTCGCTCACCCGAAAAGAAAACATTTCTATTATTAGTATATATGGACCCAAACAACACAACAGTTTCTGGAGTGAGCCGCCAGCAATCGATCGCGAGTCTATTTCAGTAAAGAAGTGATGATGTACAACTAGATATGGAAAAAAAATGACAATTGTCACCGCTCGAGTAAACTTGCCAACCTGTATTATTTCAGTATCTGCATTGGACGCCTATCCTGCCAGTTTGGATTTTTGACCATATCATCATGTTATGTTCATTTAAAATATTTGTTTGCTATGTTACAGTGGCATGGCATGCCTGCAAACTTAAGGAGGAAGGCGTTGGGGCCTGTAAGAAACCGATAAACCGGACAAAACATCATACAAAACCGAAAAACCGAAGCAAATTTCGATCAAAACCGAAAACCGAACATAAAATTCCGAATTCCGAAGCTCTAACCTTAATTGGCACATCAAGATTATGAGAGGAAAAAGGAGTTTTTTTTAAGATTCTTGATATTTTTGTTCATTAATAACATGCTTAATTGCACTGCTCTAACTTGCATCTTAAACTTCAAATCACGCCTCATATCGCGTGGATATCCGGAAAAAATGATACAGAAAACAACAGACAGTCGGCTCTACAACAAAAAACAAAATCAAATAAACAGATCTTGCCTTTTGTCACAACATACCACCCATCGGTGCGTAACCTTAAAAATATACTCATGCTTAACTGGGATTTAATACAAAATCAGCCTTTGCTGAACTCCATCTTCACAGATCCTCCCATTGCATCTTACAAAAGAGGTAAATCTCTTAAAGACATGCTCGTTAGAGCTAAAATATGAAGGTAATGTACAGTTACACCACATCACGTAGGCAGGGAGTCAGTGCAGGCCTGTCACTATTTTTTATTCATCTTCACCTCAGAGAAACCGGAAACCACAGTAAGTACCAAATCCGAAAAACCGCTAGTATTTTTGCCGAAAACCGAAAACCAAGTGCTAATAAAAGGAAAACCCGAAAACCGAAGAAGACACCAAAACCGGAAAACCGCGGTATTTTGTTGCGGAAACCGAAAAACCGATCTAAAAAATGGCCAAAACCGAAAAACCGAAAACCCCAAAGCCCCCCTCCTTAAGCTATCTCGAAACTAAATGGATGACCACTATAAACAACATTTACATATTTTTTTACATTTTACGCCTCGGTCGATGCCATTTTAGCGACACTTTCGCGCCACTATCATTTTTTTCAACTGAAAAAGAAGAAAATACATGCATGGAACCACCCAAGATCAAACCCGCAACCTCCGGCATTCTAGCATCCCTCTGTCATCACTACAAGATGCCTTTCTTTAACTAAAATAATCGCTTTATCTGAGCCAAATTTCATCAAATAATCAAAGCACAGTTTTGACCTTGTCCAGGCATAAACTCAAAGCAGGTTACCGATGATGGCATCGACTGTTCACGAAAACGGAATTCATGCGTCGTCTACGAAGACCTGCTATCGAAGGAAACGAAACAGCTCTAGCTACGACCAATTTTTCGAATACCCGAGGAAGCCGCTTACGAGAGTTTTGACTTATTCGGTTATAGAGCTTCGACTCTGCCACCATATTTTAGTTACTGAGTATATAAATAACGTTTCCTCTGTGTAAAAACTCTGATAACAGTATGCTTTTTACGCCCACAGCGTTTTGGCCAAAACCCGAGGAGGCAATGTTTGTATGTAAAGAAAATCTCGATTTGCCCAAAATGAGCGCGCAAAGTGCTATAGGGAACTGTGCAGAATGCCTGCAAGTGGGTATAGGGAGGTGCGATAAATGCCTGTAAGGTGATTGGTCAGTGATGACGTAAGATGAAGGAATCTATGCTTGGTGATTGGGTGATGATGAAAACCCTCATCGCAAGCACGTGCGCACGCGAACACTTCGGAAAGAAAATTTGACGTTCAATTTATGCCTCTTGATTTCGGAAGGTCTCGAAGACGAAAGATATAGAGTTTAGTTGCCCAAGAACCATTTCGAACATATCTACAAATTTGTCCGCGATTAACGATATCAGACTCGATTAGTCTTCCGGCATTTAAATGAAATTTGTAACCGATACTCGTCAAGAAGAAATGAAAATTCAAGAAAGTTCTTGAGATAATCAAAACTCACGGCAGGCGTTTTCATTGACAGAGGAGAGAAATCTTTCAACATCCTTTTTGAGCTCGGCTGTCAAGTTGGTGATTGTTGAATTGCTTGAGCTCCCAGCCAGTAGATACTCCAATACTCCAAGAGATATGCTTGATTAAGTGATTTATCTTTTTGGGGTCGCCCACTACCTCTCAGAACGAGTTATTTCATTGGTTCTTAAAACAATAGATAACACGTCATAACAATGCCCCTAGCCCTGAATAACAATAGAGGTAGTGTTTACAGCGAGCGAATGAAAATAGAGGTTCCAGAGTGGTAGTGTCTTACTGTCTTTTTGTGGAACGATTAATGACGTCATCACTTTCCTCATTTGCATAATACAAAAACCTAAATATCTCTAAAACGAAAAAAGATATTTCAAAAAGGAAAACGCCATTCGTCTTTATTTTGAAAAGCCTTAAAAATAAGCAATAAATATTTTTTACTTCACAGGCACTTTAAACGTTTGTGATGTCGCACACGCTAATAACTCGCATCCAAATCCGCCATACAAATTTATTTCCACTTAGGAAGCTATGCTGATTGAGCACGGTAACTGAAATAACAAAATTACAAATACAGGAATTAACATAAAATAACTAGCAGCGACCGAACATGAAGAATGCAGAAAAACGGCAAAGCGAAGTAAACGGAAAAACTTACAAGACGAATGTGACAAATCCCAAACCAAAGACGTAAAGAAGACAGTAACTCAAACCGCTACAAACATGCTAAGGTGCGCGCGAACCGAAACTATATAGAGTATGCAAATGAACATAACAAGTGCTAAACGGCCAAAACACAAAGGAAACTAATTAAACGAAAACTAAACACTAAACACGAAGCTATGACACTAATTTGGCGCTTACAGTTTGGCTGAGATCACTAGTCATGACAGCAAAAAAGGCAAAATGATCTCAGGAAGTTGGGCACGAGTTCGTATA
This sequence comes from Meandrina meandrites, assembly GCA_963693305.1. Lineage (NCBI taxonomy): Eukaryota > Metazoa > Cnidaria > Anthozoa > Scleractinia > Meandrinidae > Meandrina > Meandrina meandrites. The sequence goes on along the minus strand of OY855911.1, from coordinate 23,919,645 downwards.
ATTAAATTTACGTGATCATTCATCTTTCAGAATTTTTGCATAATTTTGCTTTGTTTTGCTTATCTACTTAGCTTCAACAATTCATCCTGAAAGTTTGTTTTAAATGGCGCATCATCGTGTAAGCACAACACGAGAAAAATAAGGGGTTTTCTTCCGAATTATCGCAAGACTGTTGCAACAGAAAACTGATTTTCAATCAATTAAAAAAAAGGGCCAGAATATCAGGCGAAAGAATTGACTGTAGTGACGGATGCGCTAAGAAAAAAACAATAACAGCGGGGGCAGCTGTAGTGTAAACTATCCCTACTGATGTAAGTGTATACTCCATATGCCCAATATACTCAAAGCGCAAGTTCTGCAAGATAAAGGTATCCGCTGATTCTCTCTGCCAGTTGAACAAATGTGCTTAATCGTAATCCAGCGTGTCCTCTAATTTAATGATTAGTCTACGCCAGAGTTCTTTGTGCATTGTCTTCCTTGTGAGCACGCCGGCTAATAGTGTCGTTTGCGTATAGGCAGGTGTTTACCTCGCTTACAGATCAGTAGGTCTTGCCGTCAACGGAAGTCACAAATTGGGCATTTAGGTATTCAGCAATTCCATTAGTTATTTTGTTAACATTCAAAACACGTCTCAAAATGATACATGTTCCGTACTTATTTCTACACGTGGAGCACAACACCTGACTGCTAAGTCTACAAGTGCACCAAACAGCCGGAAATTATTAGTCAAGGTGGCTTCTAAAATAAATGGCACGCAATGCATGCAGAAGCGATGACTTCTCACAAGGGATCTTTAATAATTTTCAGGAAATTTGTCAACAAATTGAGGTAAATAAAAGTTAGCTGAACTTCTGTGCTGAATGATTTTGCTTTGAGTTCTACGCGACTATTTCTTGTTGAGTTAAACTTGATTTCTTTTCCCAGTCCTATTTGGCTCTACAGATCGGTCGATCGCGCGCAACAGCCAACAGCCAACAGTTTCTGTTCACTCGCACGATGACATTAAGCGATAACGTCATCGCTTAAAAATCAACAATGGCCAAGCGACCGGAAACTGATCACGAAGAGCAGACAAAGAGGGAGAACCTCTCTCTTGCATGCTGCGTTGGGATGATTTCGGTTATATAATTCGACTTCAGATTGCCCTGAATTATATCAGATTGTTTCAATTTTTATATAGTTGATTTTCACTCACGTAACCAGGCGGCCATTTTGGTGTTTACGCAGAATGAAAACGATCTATACCCCAGCAGTGCAATCTCACCTTTTCGGGGAAGATCGAGGAGACTGAGCCGAAAACAAAAAAAAAATCATCCCCAACAACTCAATAATTAATTAAATAAAAATGTTGCTTGCAGCATCAAATTTTTTAATCTCAAAACTGCTTTATAATTAGTTCTTGTATCAGTTATTGAGGGACGTTTCGCGATTAGTATAAACGCAGCCGTTGTTATATTGGAAATCCACGAATCTGATTGGGTCTCCCACTGTTTTTTTATTCGCCGATAGAACACGGACGCGACACTTTGCTCCTTAGTTTTCTCTTTAATTCTTAAATTTGGTTTAAAAGTACATACAATTGTAGGTTTTGCACTGCAACTCCTTTAGAGTTTCTACTGAAACAATTAGACTACTCGTCCTCGTTTTTTACGAGCGATAGTCCCACTCGGCCGGGGCTCGTTCACTATCCACTCATAGAAAACTCTGGCTCGTAGTCCAATTAATTGTATATAAAAAAAAAAAAAACAACAAACAAATGGGAGAACCAAGCGAATTAAACCACGGCTAAGTTTCAACTTACAAGAGCAAGCTAGCTTTTGCCAAAAAAAACTGAATTGTTCCCAAAAGCAAATACAAAGTTCGCAGAATTTTAAAAACAAGTTAATTGCGAACAACGCTATAGCAACGGAACTTCCAAGGATAAAAATAGAAATGTGAATTACTTCCACCCACTCATTGAAACCTGACTAGTGAAAGAACGTTCTCGGTCGAAGAAAACATGTCACGATATGACGTCACGCATTGACGTCATTTCAACTGGTCCTGTACAAGTATAAAGTTACGCGAAATTCGCGCGGATAAAATAATTTCCGAATGCATACGATGAAGTAGATGATGGATTTCTCTAATGTTCGATTACCTACGGTGAGTTTGTTATTTGTTTGTGAGAAGACTTACTCGGCACAACGGATTGTTATTGTATATATTAGTTTACCGGCGCTATGATGCAAACAGCGATCACGTACGTTACTCAAAAGGCATATTATCAATTTATTCTGTTAGATTTAGTGTCGGAAAACCGTTTACTATTTTAACCCAGTACACTGCTTTTCTACGTTCGATAACTTCACGTAACAAGCACACCAAACTTTCGGAGTTCGCTTTTGATACAGAACTTAACTGAGGTCGACGAGTTAACTACGTGGCGTGAGTCAGAGTCAATATATAAACATTGAATTCATTACAATGAACTTCCGAGGGACGATTTTGCCCTTGAGGTCCTTGAGGGACGAATTTTTTTAGATCACTAGACCTTTATGCTTTGTTCTTCTTCCTTTTGTAGGTTGAGCTGCCACAATGGTTCCAGTACGATCAAGCTCCCAGAAACGAATCCCAGCCGATATGGGCTGCACAAATGGGTGCTCAGAAAAGCCCTTCAAATTATACTCAAGCAGGTAAAGTGGGTCTAATAACAGAATTAAAGGTACGGTTTCTTCGTTACCGGATACCGTATTTCTCTTCAAATCGCAGCTGATATTTACTAATATGTAAACGAAAGCGACAGTTTTTTGCTGGCTTTTAACGGAGACACCAGTCGAAACGGAAGAAGCTCGTGTCATCTTTATGATACTCTAACCGACCCTGATAAGAAATAAACAATGGTGTTTCTAAGGACGTTCTATATCGCACGCGCCATTGTTAATTCGCATGAATAGCTTCTTGCGTACATAGCCTAATGCGAATTTCATTGGGAGAATTCGAAAGTTGATGTATACCCGAGCCGCAGGTGGAGTCCAGCTTATACACATGCCGGTGAATTCAAATTCTCCCAAACTTCTTATTGTGTTCGCATCACGCTATCTCTTTGTAAAATTCTGAAATAAAGCGAACAAAAGGCAGTGATGGGTCATTTTATATGCAAACGACTTCATAAACTGTCAAAATAAACATTTTAGACACGCTATGCAGCTATGCAAACAAGAAGCATCTGTTCTCAGACTATATTTTTAAAATTATGTTCTAAAATAAAGCTAACAAAAAGCTAGCATTTTATATGCAACCGACTTCATTACTTATCGAATTCAAAGAACAATCCGGAAATACGTCGGCGTTCGCAGGCTAATTTTAGACAGTTAATTGTATTAATAATTCGATTTATTTCGATTTCAGTTTATAATGGCATGACCTCCTTGAAAGAAGTTAAAGAGCCGGTCAACATAGCGCCTAATACACTTCTGGGTGCCTTCGATTTTGAAGCAGGTAGGACTTAATAGTGACCGCGGTTTCGCTTAAATAATAAAATAAAATTAAAAAAACCCTCTTTATTTAATTATAAATGTCAACGTATTTGGCACTGCTGTGCTAATTGAGGACACTATGAAAAAGAAACATTGTAAATAAGACAGAAACTTATTAAAAATCCCAGTTGGCTATTTACAAAGCGTGGATGAATTGAATTCGGGACCACCGAACACAAATCCATCTAGTGGTGGGGAGGAGGATTTGATCCAGGACAATTAAATTAACTTGGGACCACCGGTTTACAAGCCCAGCGCCCTAACCACTAAGCCACGCTGCCTCCAAAGGACTTTCAGATCCATTATGCATACTTTAATTCGTAACGAGGGGGAAATTCACCCGACGAAACTGGATAATATAGAAGCAAGTCTTACGAAGATTGCCAGTTGCAAGATGCCGTATCCGATGCCCCACAAACTTTGCCTCCGTGCTCCCGAGCCGTGCTATAAACAAATAATCGCATGTTTTGTCGAAAAATTACTGAACAACATCACTTCTGTTCTCGGAATTTGCCATCTGTCAGTTTGTGTAATTATACAAATTCAGTAAAAGAAAGATTCATCCAGAGAAACGAATAGTTATGCGTGAGGCTTATTTTGGGGTTTTGTACTTAGATGAGCTCTTTCATTTTGTTTGGTAGAACTTCTAAACATCGCAAGTTGCGCTGTTCCTCAAACACTAACACGTGACCAAGCACGAGGCCGAGGTATGTCATACTGTTCTCATTAACTCTAAAACTTACCGTAGAGTTGGTTTTAAATTTCCCTTCAATGCCTTCACCAAAAACTTTGTAACATCGTCTGAAACGAATCTCAGAATAATACTCGGTAGGACACGTCGCATCTTTAACTAGCGATTACTTTTTAGTAGGTTTCTATTCAGTTCGATAAGAAAACAAATCATTTGGGAAGAAAACTGAGCGTAAAAACAGATTGTAAAATTAATTTTAAGGTTAATCCGGTTCTTTTTATTTTTTTTATAGAATTTAGCAGGTGGAAAACTGAGTTTCCAGATTACTTTCTAGAGACAACTTTGTTTAATCAACAAGGTTTATCTACTTTGGAAACAGGCAAGTAGAACTGAGAATGATTCCTTTATAAAGAAAAATTCTACCGATTCTTGACGCATATTTTAACTAACATGAAGCATTAAATTGCTCATTTTTTTATTTTTTAATTCAGGAGCCACGGATAATCAGGTTGTGCCGTATACGCCTCCAAGAAAAAAACGAAATCGGGGACCCAAACCAAAGATTATGTATGACGGTACGTTATTATTCGCTGAAAAACTGTTGTGTGTTGTATGTAACATCAAATCTTTATATTTTGTTTCTGCGTGCTTTCCATTTGTACGGAGAAGCCAGTTGTTCCTATGAAAAATCAAATACATTAGTCCTTCCCATTAGAAATTTTTCTGAAAAAAAAAAAAATGGAATACCTTCAGACGTATACTTCTTTCTTGTTTTTACCGGAATGCCTGAAATATCGCTATTACCATTTTGCTTTTACACTACTTCCATGCTCCTGGATGAATAATGTGGCTATTTCGATGGGAGATGAAATGGAACGGTCTTTTCCCCTGAAAAGTTTTTTTCAAATGGTACACATTCGTCCCGTAACTGGTCCACTTGCCGAAAGATGCTCCCAGTCTCCAAACGGAAGCGAGTTTTCGTCTGTTATTTTACACCGGTTATCTTCGGTGGTGCGAAACAGCGGACGAAAATTGATATAGTATCCGCTCTGAAAAAAAACCCAGTAACTTGGGCGGTAATCCGACGTGGAATTTTTTCAGTCTGCAAAAGACAAGGATGCTACAAAATTCAACCGCGTTGGCTAAGGAAAAACTGGCGAAAGATTTCTAAAACAATTGCCAAACTGGAATGATTTATATTTGCTAAAAAGCATGATGCCGCGTCTTAAGTTTTCCATACATTTTACCTATAGAAATCTCTTGAAATTTCAATTTGTCGACAGACAAATATTTTTTAATAAAGGTTAAATTTGTTAATTTTTATTTCAGTCTTTTTCCCCAGTCTCGTCGACCTAATATGGTTAGCCTTAGCCATTAATTCACAAACCGACACATGCTGTTTTCCTAGTAACCTGTCCACTGAATCTCTTTTTTTAACAATTTGCTTTTAATTTTTAACTTGCAGGCAACGGCCCAATTCAACTTTGGCAATTAATTCTCTCGCTACTCGTTTCACCACCCTCCGATCGCCTTGTGGAGTGGACGAGAGAACGAAAGTACGAATTTCGAATCTTGCAGCCGGAAAAACTGGCGATGCTATGGGGAGAACAAAAGAAAAAGCCCGCAATGAATTTCGAAAAGCTTGCCCGTGGTCTGCGATATTATTATGGGAAATCAATCCTAGAGAAAGTGCGTGGAAAACTATTCACATACGAGTTCGTCATGGATATTGCCGCAATCCTTGGGTATGATCCAGTGGGTGAGATTCCTGAGGGTGTCGAGAGGAATGCAGCGTTTGCTTCTTTTGAAGTTACACCAGCTGCAGTTTTTCAGCAAGATAAGTTACCTGTGCCGGGTTCTGTAGGACAGGGGGAGGGATTTAAGAACACAATGGAGGGAAGTGGGAACACTGGGGAGGGATTCTGGGGTATAGGGGATGGTTTTGTAGACACGAGGGAGGAATTTAGGGAAACAATTGAGGCATCCGGGATACCCGGGGAGGGATATTTGGGTGCAAGGGAGGGCATACCAGGCACAAGTGAGGGATTCGGGGGCATAAGCGATGGATTTGGGAGCAGAGGGGAGGGATTTTCGGGCATGAGGGAGGGATTTGGGGGAATAAAAGGGGTGTTTAGAGACGTAACGGAGGGATTTGGGGGCATAACGGAGGGAAGTGTGAGTACAGAGAGGGAATTTGGGTGCACAGGGGAGGAGTTTTCGGGGATAAAGTCATTCGATTTCAGCGTGCTCGTTGAATCGAACGAAACAAGTAGCTTCTATGAAGCGTTATAAGTATGTCTTGTATCAAGCATATCAAAAAATATTCAGAGAGTTGCTTTAACGACTGAATTGCAAAATCAACTGTTACTTTTCTTTAAAATTTAAAGACCAGAGCGAGAACTGTGTCATGTTTTCGACGTCAATTAGCAGACTCCGTTATAAAGAGTCATGTCTTCATTTGTCGGGTTTTAGTTGACATTTTTGGGCTTTTCACAGAGGATTTTTATGTCTTTTTTCACGGCCATATGGCCATGCGATTCGTTGGCCTTTCTTCATTTTCTGTTAGTTTGATGGCAGTGCAATCGTTGAAAAAGCTCTCTGTGTTATACTGATTTACATGTATCATGTATCATGTGAGTTAAAAGTCAAATGCACCTTCCCCTCGTTCATGTGAGAGAGATCGAAACCTAGAAACCGATGGGTTGAAATTAAAGGTTTGTCAAAAAAAAAAATAGCAAAGCATTTAAAGATGGCAATCACATTCAACAAACGTACACATCACAACGAGCCAATGAGTTGCGAGACAAAGCACGTCACGAAAGTTTCTGGTTTTATATCTGATTGGTTTAGTAGGATGACACGAGTTTTTTTACCAAACGCAGACCTAGAAAAACTAAACAGAAAGCGCTTACGACTTTTTTTTTTGACATTCTGTTGAGAACGGCTGGAAAATATACAAGACAATAAACATTATGTAATGTTTATTACTTCTATCATAGCTACACGCCATATGTTGGGTCAGAAAACAACAAGAACGTGAACCGGCTAAATACGGCCTACTTTCACATTCTTTTTGTATCGTTTAGGCATACATTTTGTTGCATTTGACGTTTAGCTCTTAGTGTTTTCGCCAAAAATTATAAAGCCAGTAGCAACATTGTTAGTTTCTGATCGCGAATGAGTTCGCTTTAATAAGTATTTTCCAAGATAAAAATTTCATCTTAGTATAGAAAGTGTAGAACAAATTTGCGATTTCAATACTTTGATTTTGACTTTTACAAAGTTTAAATAATGTTATTGTATACCAAGTATACAAAGAAGCATATACAAACCACTTTTGTCTACTGATTGTCTGTACATTTGTCTACTATGTGGGGTGCTAGTAGTTGATCAGTTTCTTTTATCCGCGATATTTAACAATTATCCTGCGAAATCGCGCGGAATATTGCTTGATACTTAGCCATGGAGGCCTAAAATCGGACGGCATTTCGCAAGATTAAGCACGATAATTGCTTTATTATTCAACAAATTGTCAACGAAACTGATTTTGCATCGAAAAAAAACTGTGGTTGTGCAGCGCTTTGCAATTAGATTTCAGTCAAATCTTGGAAACCCAGTATATCGCAGGATATCTGTTATGTACGAATGATGGATAAATTAACCAGATTTTTCTAACCATATATAGCACGAATTTGTTGAATAATAATAAGTAATATGTTCTCAGTTTCCAAAGACCGACCGACCTCATGTTTCTCATGACAGATATTTTTACCACAATGCTGAGTGTACAGGTATTTCAGTAGTGTCGCAAGCTTGTAAATATATAAGTTGTATATATGTTTATAACACATTGTAAATAGTCGTGTTTGTGTTTGAGGTAGTTTGTACTAATGAAATCTTTTTTAATGACTTGTAGTTATAATTTTGTAAGATCAAGATCTGTTTAAAACTTTGAATGTTCTTTAGTTAAAGTAAATTTAGTTTACTTCTATAGCTTTATACGAGGCAACAATTCAACAATGATGTATTTTTTTCTCAATAAAAAAATTAGTACAATTTACACTCTGGCTAATTACAGTCTCAGTAGTTTTATGAGCGACAACAAAGATGTAAGGGAAAATGTGTTGTGCCTTGTGTACACTTAACAACGGGAGGAGATCCCTTTTGGGAGAACTGGCCATTGCTGTTATATTTTAGTTTTAAAAATGTTGCAAAATATTGGAACTAAGTCTGCCAAAATCAGGGTCTTGTCTTGTCAATCTTTTTGCGGCCGTACACACGACTCACAATTAAGGTAGTTAAAAGAGCGACTAAAAGGAGGGTGATGTTAACACGAAAAGCCAAGTCACCATTAAAGTTCAACACAGTGACGTTAAAGGGAGCAGCCAAGCCACCGTTGCATAGGTCTTCTTGACAAAAAGAGAAGTGACATTCATCTTCCATTTGTGCGAATTCAGCGCATAAGTCCCTTCGACACTCCACGTATGGGCCACAAGTTCAGATTCATAACTCTCCAAATGTCTCGTTGGTCATTCTTATTTTGGCATGAAATTTCATGCATGTGTTGATACCACCAGTGTATGTTTCTTTCAATTGATCTTGTTCGCACCATAGTTAATAGAGGGAAATGGTTAGGAAGCCCGGCTAACATCAAAGGAGCAAACAAAGAGGCCAAGATATTGAGGTTGGAAGATCCATGACCGTGCACATGTACATTTTTTGCTTTGCGCTCATACACTATGCATGAACAGGGACCGCGGAGACCATTTTAAGTGGTAGGACTAAAAAATCTGGCCAAGACAAACAAGCATTTGGGGTCACTGTTCCGCCATTTATCATGCTTTTGCACTCCATCATATATACAACCCCAATAAATATTATATAGACGTCCTGGCACTTGGTAAAGAAAACTACCTAAGCTCTTCACTCTTTAAAGTTGCAAAAATTTCTCTTGCCATTCTCGTTGCGAGAAACAAACTCTTGTGCGACGTCAGCTACACACACACTGTCTGTTGAAGCCCCAGTGGTCTCTGTTCTGTGTTTCTGGCTGTTCAATACGACCACGCTGCTATAGCCTGCTCCAGGCTCTCGGTCAGTATGGCGAAAAGCGGGTGAGCGAAGGAAAATTGAGGGAGGTCTTGAGAAAGCGCCCGCTTTTCGCCCTAATGACAGAGAACCTGGAAAGGCTAAGTCTGCTAAATCTTTCGTCGTCCATATTGGATCTAAGCCGTCTTCAGAGGCCGGGGAGAAAGCTCGCCAGCAGCGTTGGTGGCAGGATTTGCAGCAAGCAGCTTACAGATAGTTTGGAACGAGCTTCTTCTCTGGTTCTGGAGCCTTCGTCACCGCCGATAGGATGTCGTCGAAACATGATATCCTCAATATAGTTTCCAAAACACTTAGCTGCCCGGGTAGCGTCCCAGCATCAACATCTTGGTAGTACGATGCTTCAGGCCGAGACTTTAGTCGTCACCACTAGCAGCTTAAACCGGGAGAGTCTTCTCCTGGACGTAGCAGCTGAAGCTTTCTTGGATAAAGCACTTGTCAATGATACTGCCGATGATGTCAAGGGCCTCATATATACACCCTTCTAAAGTGATCTTTGGCAGTACGGTAGGTACGGTGGGCTGAGCCTTTGACTTCGCGCATATGCAAGAGTAGAGGCGTTTTGTTACTTTCAAGTGGTAAAATTCATACATTACCCATGTCATCTAGAGCCCTAAGAAATCAACCCAAGCAAAAAAGTGGTAGGGCTATAGCCCTACCAGCCCCTCCCCCTCCGCGGTGCCTGATGAATTACGTAATCGCAACGTTTCTATTGGTTAGTTGAATGAACACGCGTAACCACCTATTGTATTTTGTCAGGTTTTGTGCACGGTCAACCCTCAAAATAGAGAACACAAACCTATAAGACCCTGTAACAAAGAACTTTGCCAGGCTTCATAATCATTTCCCTCAATTAACTATGTTCGCACTGAGCAGGTGAATATGATTCCCAGCCTTCAACTTTAGGCATTTAGAAACATTGCTACTAGGGGAGCCTGCTCGTACTTGTGCTGATTGCTACGCTTTTTAACATGGAACACGGCGAAGCCATTTCCGAGTTTATTGAGGAGGGCAGTTTCACTCCGTCTCCCGTCACTTACCATTAAACATTTTTTAAAATTAATTAATTGACTAATTAATTAACATAAACTGGAAATAATTAAGTAATAAATCTTGTGAAGAAAATGAACTATGACATCATAAAAATATATTGATCATAATGAGCTGATTATAATACATCGAATATGCATTTTCTGAGAACAGGTGGACAGAAATTGTTTAAAAAGAGGTGTAAATACTTGAAGAGAGTATTTGACCTTGGTTGCATCCCCACCACATATCGGATGTCCCGCTACAATATTACGCAACTTTTGCCGAATAACAACACGGGAGGTAAAGAAACAAAAAAAAAACAATAATAACTGGATAAAATTAAATACGAAAAGAAAAATATATTGTAAAAATGAAATAAAGTAAAAATAGAGAGGCTGTGAACTGTCTTACTATGATTGTTTCAATTAATTTAAGGGCCGTGAAACAAGACGTGCTTTCCTTGTTATCTACATGTAACTACATGTTGTTGACCGTTTGATTCATTTCCGAGTTCAATGGCTCATATAGTCACCTCGATTACTAAATTTTCAGCATGTGAGCCCGAGACTTCCCTAGTCTTGCAACCTCGTCCCTAAAAATGGACTGAGAGACGCGTATCTTTCAAGGACCAATTCCCATCCCTATTATCCAGTTGACGTTGGTATTGGCAGTAATGTAGTGTAACATACCTTTTCAGACAATTTATTCACCTTTGTTGTGAATTCAAGAAATGTAACTAACACATATGGGTGCATTCGATTGGGAACTGATCCGAATTTTGTTTTTTACGTTATATTTTTGATAAACAAATCCAACATTGGAAGCTAGGATACGCCTTCCGTGATGTAAAATGTCGACGAATTTAGTTCTTTCCATTAACATGAAAAACAACCTGTCACTTAAATCCTTCTATGAACTACTACAATGCAGTTATATTTAGAATTTGTACATGTAAAAAGTATATTTCATTAGAATTGATAGTAGTTATATTAATTAATTTTCAATTAAAAAGATTGCTTTGATAAAGGGATAATTAAGGTTGCCATGAAATTTGCAGCACGATGTGAACAGACAATCAACCAATAGACATCCTAGTGTTGCTCTACGTCGGGGAAAGATCAGAACGGTAACAGTTCGCATGCAGGCTGCATATAAAGATGTTTAGTTAGGTAGTAACAAGGATGTTAAATGGCTGACTTGCAAAGTTAATATTTTGTGCAACAGGAACGTGATTCACTACATTTTGTGACAAAGAAGAATTTGATGCGGCTTTTCCACGTCAACGTTTTTCAGTTCTTCTGTTAATATCCTTTAATTTTTTCCTTTTTGTTTCCCACACTGGCTCTAGTTATAAATCTTCATGTGTAAATTTCATGTAAAGCTGCTGACGACTATTGTAGTGCATGACTTTAAATTTTCCTCTTCAAATTAGACGGTCTTTTTAATTAAACGTTCGCTTCTAGATGTCATTCAGTTTACATAATTATCTTTCGCACTTGGTTGTGTGGAATTGCTTCAAGGTGTGTTTATCTACACAGGCAGGAGATTGAATTGAATTAATTAAAAGTGAAAAACACTTTCGTAATCAAATAAAAAGTCACTATTGCGTAAACTTTAGCCACACTATTTAGCTACTCTAGTAATTTTTTTCGAAACTAGCCTGTTCTTGGCGTTCGGTTAATTAGTTAGGGAGCAGCGCGAAACACGGCGAATCGCCGCGCTTATCCCGTTTTTAGGGCTGCTCCCCAACAAACCGAACGCCCGTAACAAGCTTTTTCGAAATCCATTTAGAGGAAGAGAATTTTAATGTATCAGTCAGTTTAAATCGTATTCCCTTACCTATTAAAAAAAATCTGTTGGCGATTATTAGCTAACTAGCTTTCCTTAAATTTAATTAGTATTTAAGTCCCTATTCGATTCTCATAAGTGAGGTCTAGGGGTTATTACCCGGAATGATTTTAATAAAATATTGTCCTTTTGGAATACATTCAGTTTAAAAATTAATTTCTTCTTCTAGACATGGATGTATGCATTAAGGCTTTGTTTACAAATGCATTAAAATAAATTGGATGCAAATTCAATGCTTGCCCAACAGGACAGCTAAGAGACACTCCAGATTTTACACTGAAGCCAAAACTGTGCAAAATGAACGCCACTAACGCCAAACTATACAGCTCGCCAGATAACCTTCCCTTTGATTTCTGCTCTAACCACAAGTTCGACCACACGAGATATCGCTCAATAACTATCTTCACCTGTGTAACAGTCGCATGTTCTTCACCAGTGGCAGTGGTGGGAAATGCTTTGGTTTTGGCGGCAATTTGCAGGAACTCGTCTCTCAGAACTCCATCCTACATTTTTCTCGCTGGACTAGCGTTGACACACTTTGGTTCCGGGATCCTTGGTCAGCCATTTTATGTTATGTACAGAACTGCTGAGCTCACGACAGACAAGAAACTGTACTGCATCGCAAATGCAATCGCCCATAGCGTCGTTCCATATCTTGTTGTTATAACAGGGCTAACAGTGACAGCAATGGCCGTGGAAAGATGGCTGCTTATGAGTCGTCGACGCCTGACTACACGACGAGTTTATATAATACAAGGCGTGTTTTTACTCATACCAATACCATACATGACACTCCGCAGATTGTCAGGAATGAACGCATACTTCGATATACCAGTTGTCCCTATTATGGAAGGATCTATCGGTCTTTGCTGCTTCGTAATCTCATCCCTGGCGTATTACAAAGTGTTTCGCATTATCCGTCGACATAAGCAGCAAGTTCATGCCAGCGCTAATAACGTCACCAACAACCCAACAGGCATCAATCTTGAAAAGTATCAGAAATCCGTTTACACTATTCTGTGGATTTTGGCATTGTTCTTGTTGGGTTTTTCACCGTATGTATTTTCCACCATGTTTGTAGAGTTTCTAAACGTTTCCTACGAAACATCTACAACAGTGCGTCACGTGTCAACAGCAGTTATGCTGATGTCTTCTTCACTGAATCCTTTGCTTTACATCTGGAGATTGAGAGAAATTCGACAAGAGGTAAAACAACTAATAAGGGAAATATTTACCTGACGTTGAGGTACACAAGAAAAATACGTACGCACTTCCTTCGGCAATCGGATTATCTTCGTTGCGTCAAGTTTGGAATCTTCGGATTTCCACGGGTTTTGCTCGGAATAATTTTCCCATCGACAGAAACTTATAATTAATTAGCCCTCTATGTTAAAATTGTATAATGCAGAATACCGGACGGAATGTATAGTAAAATATGAAATTTCAAAATTAACAAAGCCATTGTTACATTGTTACAATTTTGGTACTTTTATCCGGATCAAGCGGTTCGGGTTCGAGCCCTGCCCCAGGCCATTGTGTTACGGTGTTTTTGGGAAAGAAAATTTACTCTCTCAGCGCTTCTCTCCACTCAGGTGTATAAATGGGTACTGGCGAACTTAATGCTGGGGGTAAATCTTGCGACGAACTAGCATCCCATCCAGGGAGAGTAGAAATACTCCTAGTCGCTTCATGCTACGGAAACCGGGATAAGTTCCGGCCTGATGTCATTAAGCTCGAATGCCGACCTTACGTTAAATTTTACGTTGTAATTTTAGTGTTTTTGTTTCCAGTGGATAAATCATTGAATGAGGCTTTATACGTAAGCCATTGCTTACACCACTACTTCAATATCTTTTTAGCAAGGCTAGATTGCTTTTTGAGCATTGATTTTTTGCGCATTTAAGAACAGAAAACTCTAAGATCTAAGAACTGCTCGCTAATAATGACATTGGTGATTTTCTTCATTCATGTATAATGTGAAAAATGGATCTTAAAAAAGGAGCTTAAGCAAACTTCCACAGCACTGGTATCGACAACGCCACCAAACAAAAGGTTTAATGAGGAGAGAAATTACTTTGCACGTGCTTTTTAAATCTTAGTACATTTTATAGTCATTCTCTGCGAAACAACAACGTGAAATAACCAAGTTCTATGTATTCTGGAGAACGTGAACCAGGGCCGCCGCTATTTTTTCGTTTTCTATGTGGTGTAATGTAATGTAAATGTAAATGTAATGTAATGTAATGTAAATGTTGTTTATAGTGGTCATGCACTTAGCTTCGAGATAGCTAGTTTAGGCATGCCACTGACACATAGGAAACAAATAACTTTAAATGAACATAACAAGGTTAAAAATCCCAACTGGCTGGAGGCAGACCAGTTGGCTATATACAAAGCGTGACCGAGGATTTGAACTCGGGACGACCGTGAAACAAATCCAGCTAGTGGCAGGGTGGAGGGCTTGAACCCGGGACCTCCCGATTACAAGACCAGCGCCCTAAACCACTCGGCCACGCTGCCTCCGCTGTGTGTGGAACACTTTCTTTATGTATTTAGCTGGAGCGATAGATATACTAACTACAACTGGATAATTTTCAGATTCTCAAGTACTACAACATAAATTCATTGAATAGACGGTGCACTCGGCATCGGCGTCGTCATTATTTGAGCTCTCAAAACGATGAAAGAATAAATTAAAATGAATATAATTATAATAAATAAATATATATGCAATATATTAATTATATAATAAATGCAAAATAAGAATAATTAATATATATATAGTTGAGAAATTTTGAAAACGTTGTTCATGAACATTTCGGCTTTTTACAGTAACTACGAACAGTAAAGAATTGTTTAAGATTTAATAAGTTTAAAAATCAGATCAAAATAAACAAACAAAACCAAAAAGGCGCGCGCCATTTATTTTACTTTACTGGACACTACCTATGATATTGACATGCCCTGCACTTGGTTCCTCTTCCGTAACTGCCCTAGCTTGCCACCGCTCTTAATTTTTTGAGACTAATATTATCTGCATCTTGTTTTTAACTATAGCTATAAGTAATTAATTAGATTCTTACCTATAATTTTTAACTATAAGTAATTAATTAGATTTATTGTATTTTTATCACCATTGTTACTAGCTTTTAGGGTTGCGCCTCGCATGGGTAACATTCACGTTCGCGAAATTCCTATTTGGTCTTTTGTAAAGTTGATAGATAACCAAACAAATAAACAATAAAAAGAGACAAATAAAAAAGATAAAAAAGGATCGCAAAAAAGAAAATAAGGAGAGTGGAGGAGAATAAGAAATAAAAGAAAAAAAACGTAGTAAGTGGAAATGACGAAATGTGAACAATTAGCATATATCTTTATGTGGACGGATATACACTTTTTCTTCTACTTTTAGGCGGCAAAAATGTCTTAGCATTTTAACATGAATAAAGCTACGTGTAGCATGTGTAGTGTAATCAAAAATTGATTTTCGTCTTATTTTTTATGTATAAATATTTTTATTCTTGATTCAGTCCCAACAGACTTGAAAGACCTTTAGTAAATAACCTGCGGTCAGGCGAATTTTTCGACCCTAGCTTCCTATTTACTCCGTGATTGGTTAAAGGCGCGGTAAACGTGAATTTTGTGTGAAATTGTAAGAGGTAGGAGGGTAAGAAAAAGAAAATTATTTTTGGAGCACCACCAGACACTTGATCTTAACATACAAATTCTTCCTTAGGTCCCGTCTGGCCTACTTAGAGAAACGGTGGGCTCTGGGAACGAGAGTGCTTTCCTTACGTTAACCTCCGCCACCAGCGTCTTTGCCTCGTTTGGCGACATCGAAACCGCCAGACTACCATTACGTAATCTTTTCACACAAATGAGTGAAATATACCCGACGGACTTAAGATTATAACTTCGCATCAATTTTGTCAAGAGTATTTCTGAAAAAATATTAAAAGATAGTTTTCGACAAATGTCACATCAATCAATGGATGATAACCCTCTTAACACTTTTATAAGTCATGATTCGACTCAAATTTATAACTGTACAGTCGAGTTTATTTTCGTTGAGGTAAAGCTAACAAAGATATCGATTATACTAGAAATAAGCAACGGTTAGGAAGTGCGTGCTAGGGTGCTGTTGAGTCGAGGAATTTTCAATAAAACTTTTGTTGAGTATTGAAATTGGTTGGCCATCGCGTTGGGTAGTTATCATAAAAAATCTACATGTCTCTGTTGAAGATGATTTACAGTCCGTAAAGCGTACTGCGCAATCTCAGGGTTTATTTTCGTTTACATTCGAGATTCGATGGGCTGAAATGTCGGTTTGGGAGAACGTCCAGGGTCGTCTTCTCGGTTTTGTTTTGCAAAGGTACTTGGGGTCAATAATGAAGGGAAAGATAGGGGTTTGCTGTGAATTTATATTTTGGCGAGTAAACATTTCTTCCGCGCAGTTTGTACTGGAAATCAATTAAGGAACTCAGGAATCAAAGGCTCGGTGGGTTAAAAGGTACTGGGAAAGCTTATAGCAATGAAATGAGCTTTTTGTAGTGTCTCTAGGGTAGCAGCAGTATAAGCAGAAAAGGTGGTGGTGTTCCAAAAGAAATTCTTTCTGCCCTGACTTCTCAATAGAATAATGCATAACGCTTTAAACACATGTACGCGTTGTGGACCTATGTGTTAAGTTACAATCTTGGACAGAATGAAAAGAGAAATGGGACCCCCTCCCCCGAATCAGTGATGAATCTCCGCAAAAACTAAAACGCGCCCATTTCTCCCACTATTGAAATGGGAGGTGGTGGTGGGGGGGGGGGGGGGGGGGGGGAAGCTATTAATTTTTCATTTAAATTGTCCAAGATTGTAGCTCAATGCGTTGGTATACTGTATTAGAAAGCAGGGAGGGCGAGAGTTCAGCACACGGGCGGACACGCACACGATCTTTTTTTCTTTTTTTTTTTCCCTCCGACGTGTTTTTTTCTTTCTTTTTTGCCTCCAAAAAAGGCTAATAAGTGCTTCTCATTTATTATTTTGCTTAACATAGTCATGCATTGAATCCATTATGTTACTTAAACCCACGCTTGCCTGGAGCCCGCGTTCAATTCGTAACAACGACACCATATGCTTTCTAGGTAACGTTTCACGTGAAAAGAACATGGTAGATGTTATCTTCTTCGGTTCCACTCTCAGTTTACATCGAATCTCTCATGAAGTTCGTCGAAACAAGTTCATCGCTTGGAGCTCTTTTTTTGACATCATAGTGAGAATTGCGCATTTTTAAAACTGTTTCTTTCCATTTTCAATCTTTTAAATCGTTTGAATGATGCGAAACTTTGGCTTTCAAAATCGAGTTCACTGGCCAATGCGGCGGCCGTATTTTAAAATATTCTTGTTCGAGCGGAAATGGATTCTGATTGGTTTACGAGCGATTTTGGCAGAACAATTTAGCCCCAGAATCGAGATATGACGTGCAAAATAGGTTGCAGGCTCTTTTCCGCAACTACCAAAAGGTCAAGTAAAGCTACCCCTAATCTGTCACAATAGGCGCGCAATGCACTGCTATGTTGATGCAGAATTTTGCCTTTATCGCCAAATGTCGTTATCGCACCAATCGCGGACCTGTACTGAACCTCGCCAAAGAGAAAACTTAAACGACTTAGCTAGATCTGACTGAGCACCTCCGTATAAGCTGCAATCAGTATTCTTACAAAAAAAAAAACGCAAAATATTTAATAAAGACAAACAGTTATGCCTGTAATATATACGCTAAAAAGGCCAGTGATCGTTGTTCTTCTTCAATTAAAATAGCCTTATTGTTTCCAGTTTAAACAAAATAAAATTTCAACAAACTTTGCGCGCTGTTTCGATCTGTACGAGAACAAAATAACCTGTTTGAAACCCACTATGCTAACTACTTTAAAATTTTTCTTTCTCGCCAAAGCACTCTTAGATTCTCCATCCATTTGCTAACGTTTAAAATTGCTTGTTTGGACCATTAAGCTTCCTAGAAGGCTTGCGGTTATGTTTGCCAGTACTGTTGCTCTGCTCCTGACTTTTTTTTCATTATCGTCTTTTGCGAGAACGTTCGAACGTTCTCGTTTGCCATCAAAATCCCATACTTTTAAAATACTGAGTAGCTTTGAAATATTTGTCTTTTGCAGGTTGCCGAACTGAATACACATAAGAAACATATTGTAAATCATAAACAGTAAACTGTTTACTGTAATACTGTTATACTGTTACAACGGTATCAGGTCCCAACTTATTTTAGTTTACGTAACTTGATCGTTATTATTACGTCCACTATTTCTAATTCTGTTACACGTAACGTCAAGAACACAGTACTGGTCAGGCTGAAGACATGCGCACAAATATGTTCATCATACAAAGCCAGTAGCATATTGCGGTTTTCATAAAACAAGCCATTGCTTACACAGAAGACAAAGGCATTTGTTTAATAAACTTGATCTGCTTTCGGCCGCTAACGATTCACCTAAAGTCACGTGCCACTTTGGTTTGGTTGAGACTTTCTGGTCGACGTCCTTTGATTCATTGAAATCGACATATGGCGGTTTCCTTGAGGCGGATCAAGAGGTGTAACAGCACATTCGGTCCAATCGTGCTTGTCAATTTTTCATTTAGAGTATTTAGAAAGCTCTGGAAAACTTCGTCGCATGTGTGGTGATATCAAATTCTCTCGTCGCTATTACAACGAAGAAAAACCCTTTGTTTATTTACAGTCCTTTGTCAGATAATAACGGTTGTCAAAAATATCACTTATGAAACGGTCCGAATGAAATTTTTGTTTATTTCTTCATTAGCAAATCTTCGTCATATACAATTACAAAGCCTTTCAAATTCCTACTCCTTTGAAGGTATAAAATCAAGTTAAAACAAAATGTGCTTCGTTGTCTTTAGGAAAATGTGAATTCTTTCGAAACTGAAAGTACCAAAATATTCACCTGCGCTTGTTAACAAGCGTCAAACATCAATATGGAATGAACAAGAAAAGAAACAGTAACACTGAATAGGCTCAGTAGAATTCTAATTCAACTAAAAATGATCGACCTATTTTTGTAGGAGTAAATTATTATAACTATGACCGGACGAAACGTCATTCGATCTCCTTTACGCGTCCGCATGGTGAGCTATAATTGTCGTGACAGCACAACAATTTAAACCGTACATCGATCTTGATGCCTCGATACCCCGCTGCTACGAGGATGGAATTTTTCAACTGTCTCTTCCTTGGTCATATTTTAATGTTTCCGAACTGCTTCTTTGTTGCATCTAACTCCTTCTGAACTCTGCAAGATAGGCAAAGACTTGTTATTTAGGCAATAAGTCAGAGGGCAAAATTTTTGTGGGTACGCTCAAGAAAGCTTTTAAATTTTAACTTAATCGCCTGGTGAAAGAATGTAAGCTACACCCGAAATTCTTGCAAATGGAAGAGAGAAATGTTTGCAAATGATAAATGAACAGCATGATCAGAAATTCTACACTGATGCTTATCTAAGAATATTTTGCTAAAATACATCCTTTTGGGGCTATAATTTGTCTAAACATGTTATGCTGGTTAAAGTGGCTAACAACATGTACCTGTAAAATTGTCAAAGCAAGGTGCATCTTGATTTATTCCGTTTATTTTGCTGTCTTGACTGAAGAGGTTCGTGGTTCATCCTCACTTACAAAAGCGGCTCTGCTAACTCAGACATTGAGAAAACTGCAAGGAAACAAAAAAAGTAAAAATTAAATCGCTTGGACAGGAAGTTTTTGATTTAGAGGTCAAGAAAATAATACTGACAATGGAGTGAATACTCTTAGAAGATATTAAGAATAATGTAATTACCAAGGTACGTTGAATATGCTTGTTCTGTACTGATTTACGGACAAAAAATGAAGCTTAATAAAAATCATTTCCCTACCATACGATGTTTATGTTACTTTATAAAATTCATGATGCACATTCACTGATATGCCGGAGATAATGTACGAAATCCCAATGATAAAATTTTAGCTGTCCAAGAGTAAAAGCAAGTAAATGTTAAGTTTAAATTCACGTATTTATCTCGAACTGTTCTTCGTTATTTATAGTACGAATAACGTGGTATAAATAAGTTATTGTTGTTGTGGTGGTGCATGACGACCCAAATTCTTTATTTATATGCCACGATATTTTTACATGTATAAACGTGGCTTAAGCTATTAGAGATTTTAAAGAATATTATATTCCTGTAAATATGTCTGGCACTGGAATTGTAATGGAACATATATTTTTGTTGCCCCGTGTTCAGAGATTAGAAAAATTGCGTGACGAGCCGAAGGATCGTCTGCGTACAGGAGATATGTTTTGATGGCATGCCAGAAAGCTGAACAGTACAATAAAATGTTTATAATTATGATTTCTATGCCGTAATTTTCCCTTACACAGAAGCACATAAGTTTTAACAGCTTTCGTAAACGTAAGTTATCATTTTATATCTGTTGGAAGGTATAATTTTTTTATATTTAGCCAAAACCATCCACCTGTTGCTGAAGAGATGCTTTTATTCTTAATTGCCACCAATGGCAATTTTTGGATTCAATAAATCTTTGGATTCGACTAAAAATATCTTTTAACCATTTATTTACAGCAACAAGTATGTTAAGACGGAATCCGCCAGGACTTCGAGTAGTTGTTGGACAAAATTATGTACCAAAATTATTAACACCTTATTGCAAGCTTTTGTGTTACTGCTTCAAATATCTTATCAAAAGAAATCTTTTCTAACAACACCAAACATCGAAAACCAATCTCGAAGTTCCGCTGAATTCCACTAAATCGCTTAAAAGACGCGAGCTTTTGCCTATAGCTTGTGGACATTAAATTTCATTTTCTCAGTCTCTGATAAGAAATTGTTGTACCAAAATTATTTACACCTTATTGCAAACTTTTGTGTTACTGCTTCAAATATCTTATCAAAAGAAATCTTTTCTAACAACACCAAACACCGAAAACAAATTTTGAAATTTCACTGAATTCCACTGAATTGCTTAAAGGCGATTTTACAAAATGGGTGCACGTGAGAATTTCCCTAGAGCTTGTGAACTTTGAAATTCATTTTCTAAGACTCTGATAAGAAATTGTTGTTGGTGTTATCTGTGATAATTACTTACATCTTTACCTTTTATTTAGGGTAGAAAATAACGCAATAGGATTTAAATTATTCTGGTACTCGATTTTTGTCCAACTTAAATAAATATTACTCGACTTCCTGGTGGATTCGGTCTTAATATTTGTAAACACTTCGTGTAGACCTGGCGCTAATGGGTGCGCAGTGAATTCTAGGAAAATTTCCTGTCACTTGAAGAGCAGGCACTATACAGTCTATACAGCCATTTCCAGGGAGAATCTCCATCATTAATTTTTGAAGACACGTTTTGAAAAAAAGAAAAGCCATGTCCATGTCTCACTCCGTAAGAAAATTACATATTTTGATTAAGCGACTAATAATTGTCTTCGGTCACTGGATATCTGCATGCATCAGAAAATTAATGCAGAAAATACAAAACAACTGCAATTATCTAAAGTCACCCGTTGAACATGATGAGGGTCAGTGGAAAATATTGTTCATTTTTATCCATGTTTCTCGGTAGTGAATAGACAAAAGAACAAGAAAGTTGTCCTAAAAACGCCTTCAGTATTGATAGAAATTATTATCTTAATATCGATGTTTATTTCAGAGAAAGAACCAATACTGTGTTCAGAAGAAATTATCGTGCTACCATTGCATTATCGGTCAGAGAAGGGAGCTGTAGAGCACAACAAAATTCCGCTGTTGCAGAGCTTAT
This sequence comes from Meandrina meandrites, assembly GCA_963693305.1. Classification (NCBI taxonomy): domain Eukaryota; kingdom Metazoa; phylum Cnidaria; class Anthozoa; order Scleractinia; family Meandrinidae; genus Meandrina; species Meandrina meandrites. The sequence continues at coordinate 23,897,625 of OY855911.1, read as the reverse complement.
GTAACCCGGTTGAATGCACAGAACCACCACCAGCGACAGAGGGGGTATTGCCACCAGAAACTGCAGAAGAAAGTACCATGCTACCATTCCATTTCTTGTCAGAGAGGAGCTTAGTAGAGCACTCCAACCTTCCACTGTTTCAGAGGTTCTGTAACCCGGTCGAATGCAAAGAACTTTCTTCAGCAGTAGAGGAGATATTGCAGGATTAATTACAAACATTTAAAAGAGGCTGAATAAATCTCTTCGAGCTCCATTTATCAAGGTACTGGAATGGCTTAGTAAGCAACACTTTGGATCGAATTATTTTGTTAAATGGACTTATAATCAGAGGCTGAATTTTAACAAGATATCATTGAGAAACACATACTAAAGTTATTAATATAAAATTCAATTATGTCAAAGGATTTTTATCACAAGTGGAGAAGTTATACCGGGCAAATCAGAAGGCCAGCTGGAATCACCTTTTATAGCAATCACCTAGAACAACGATAATTTTAGAATGGAGCTGCATATTGCAAAGTTGCTTATACACAGACATATTTTCGTTCTTGTTTGAAAACACAGCGAGAGCAATGTAGTTCAGCTGCAACACACTGGTTCTTACAACAAGTAAAGTCGAATTCAAGAAGGGCAAATGTGAATTCCCAGCATGATATTACTAGTTAGGAGGCCATGGATGAACTTTTAATCAGCATTCACTAGAAGAGCAATAATTTTACAATTTTTATTCTTGAATAATATTTCATCTAGTATTACATACTGCTTATTGCAGAATGATAAATGAATAAAATGGTCCAGATTATTATATCCTTAGTACATTTTGGTATTCAGTGACTAAACTAGCATTGTGTTTTTCAAACATACAACTGATACAACTCTTTATTTTTGACGCAAAACAATGGGCAGACCTTTTTGTTTTATTTTGTTTCTACAGAATTTCGTTGATTGAGTCTTTTTGACGATGTTCAACTAGCCTGCATTAGCATATGTAGCTGAACAATTCAAATTCTAGTTTTAGTTAGCCATTTTCTGGTATGCCGGGGACCAGTTGAACGTGTAGCATGTTTACTGAGTACAAGTAGTTCATAGCAACGTCTCATAGAACTGTAATGAATTTCACTAATAAACCGCTGGGGCAATAATAAATGGTTATTTTGCCATTTCATGTACTATAACTTCAACATTTTTTTGCAGTTTAAAAAATTGAATAACAAATTTATGTTTATGATCTATAGTTAGAGATGGAAAATGTTGTAAGGGTTACCTTACCTGTTTTTAAACTGTTATACATTGCTTTGGATGAGGTAACACTTCAGAAGTCCTATTTGCTATGTATGATACTACTGATTTGACCTGTTCCGAAATGATTTTGCATCAATTTTGCATTATTTTAATATAATGGTGTAAGCTTATGTCATTATTTTGACAGTATTATGGTTGCTTGGAATATAATAAAGAACATTCACGTAGATAATAAATCGGAAAATTTGATAAATGTTACTGAAAGTCATTGTGAGTGTTATGGCCCTTTTCTCGAATAAAATAGAACTTGCTACAGTCGTGACATGCCGAGTTTAGAGCATTAATTGCTGCTGTCATAAGAATGTCTTTAAATAGAAGAAAAATCGCAACATGTATAGAGCTAATTAAGGCCCTATTTTTAGTAGTAAAATGCAACTCAGTGTCGATGTTTCATCTGATCTTGGAACTAAGTGTTGTGAAAATAACAGTTGAAAATTGCACGTCCTGCTGATTGAATCTGTAATTTACAAGTGTTCACAAAGACTTAATTAATGATCAATAAGACAACATAATATATTTTTCATGATTTCGTACTTCTGCGGTTATCATGATATACTTTTCGCAACAAGTGTTTATCTCAGGTCAAAATTAATACGAAATATTTTATTTGCAATTTCGAGTATTTTTAAATGAAAACGTTTACTGAAAGGAAAGGATTTAGACTTTCTGAGCGAATGGCACTGTGCTTTTACATGTACGTATAAAATGGGCACTTTAAAGGTTGGTTTATTCGTATGTAAATTCTGCTTGGATATTTAAATCAAATTTCTAGTGGTCAATTGTTTCTTTGATACACGAATTCAAGGGTGTTAATATCGTAGCCACAAGTAAGTGTTCCACGAGGCAATGGCTGTTTCAATTCTTTTGTTTATTGTTTGTTTGATTATTTGAGCGAGGGAATAGTTCTAACGCTGTGGGATGCCATTTTTGATTTTAAAATCAATAAGTTACGGAACTCTCTAGGTTTTAATACTTCGGCTTTTATAGTTTATGTAAGTAACGGATGAAAAGTGTTCTCTTACGAAAAAGCTAAGGAGCACATTGTCATTCGGAAACAGGGTAACCTTTCTTTCGATCCCGCTTGCACAAATTGAGATTACGGCAAGAAACATTTAGTGGCAAGAGTGACAACATTGCTATCGAGCGACAAGAAACATACCCTGCATGGATTGAAGGCAAAATGTGTTGTTTTCGTCCAACTTTTTAAGAATTAATTTTGTCTTGGTGGATACTTAAGACGACTATTTTCAAAAGTTAAAATGCTCTGACATTGCTGGGAATAGGTTGGGTGGGTGAGAAGTTTTCCAGCAGTGTTCAGGGCATAGGCTAATCGGATGGCGTGACTGCACAAAAATATCAGGATCAAGTTTTATGAAATATAAACCAGTTTCGGTTTCCTGTTGTCATGGATATGGGCAGCGAAACCCTATATTTTCCACATATCATATCTGCATAGGCAGGAGGGAATGTAGCAGCGAAAGGCTGTCTCCTATTTTTCATGCGGAAAAGAGATAGACCCTTTACCGGGCGAGATAGGAGACGGCTGCACGCCGGCTAAGAGGAATGTAAACGAACCACAACTGGCCACGAGAGAGATCTCTGCATTATGCACTATTACCCTAAAATATTGAGACTTACCTTTCCTAAGACGCACATCAGAGCCAAAGCAAATCGGCCCACTCTTCAGTCCTGTAGTTTCAATAGCTTTACGGCCACACTGCAATGCAAATAAAATAATAAGATAGGTGCTGTCGAGTCGAGTATTTTGGCAATAGTTTATTTGACGATCGAATTATCTTGCTTCGCACCTGGATACTGATTAATTCTTGAGTCAATTCTTGAGTCAAAGGTTTACTTTAAGTTTCGTTTTCCAAAAATCCCATTACCTTCTTTGTCTAATTTTTTTGTTTTCTGTGACGCCACTGAAATTCATTTGCCCTACGTTTGACATTGACACCGTTTGTATTGTGCGTCCTGCAGTGATATTAATACATTCTAAACTTTGTTACGCTGTCTCAGCTTATTGTGTCGGTTTTTCTAGCCTAGTCCACCAAGACAAAAATGTCAAGAGAAGCACAGACAGAAAAGAAATGATATATTTCAAACGTGCGATTAAAAGTTCTTCCTCCTAAGCGGCACTTCACTGATTCTATCAGGGGTGTTGGATTACGCTTTCTACGAATCCGCAAACTAAAGTATTCTCACTGTGTTTTCAACTTATTTTACTTCAACAAAAGAGCCATTATGCCCCTGTAAGAAAAAAAAATGGAAATAAAACTAATATTTGAGAGAGCAGTTAGAGAAAAATATGTACGGACAGAAAATCGCGTCATTTCAATTTTACGATATACCAAGATTAGACCGCCAAAGAAAACTAACCGAGGCGGACCCGCAAATTTACAGATGCCATACCATGCCATATTATCCCATTACTTAGGTTTTCTACCCAACTGAAGCCTTTTCTAAATATATTAGGGAGTCACTGTTATGATTCTGTTGTAACTTGACTTTGAAATATTACCAAAATTGTACAAGAGTATTAAATGCGTTTAGAAGCACGAGCATGGAGGAAGAGCAAAATTTGGTGTCGATCAACGGGCCTCGATCCTTCTTATAATCAAAATGACTCACTGGATTTTCTCGATTGATACAAGGAGCTTGTATCACTAAACTAGAGTATCGAAGGCAAGAATTTTATGAACGGTCCAACGGACAACAAGCTCGATTTGCTGTCATTTTCAAATATTGCCCTCAGTTGGTCAGCTGGCGCCCAGTTACTGTTCGGTCGGTTGCCTGTCTTGCGACGTTTTCAAATCGATGATGCAAACATGTCATACCGTATCGTTAATGTTAATGTTGAACTCACCTGAAGTACAGCTTGCAAGAGCGAAGAAACTCAATCCATAATGCGAGAAAGATCGTGAGCCTCGTAGATGTGTAAAATGCAGCTACAACAGGAAGAGCACCACATACACCACTGAATCACGTGATAAATGAGGACATCGCGAATCGATCATGAGATTGTTTTCCTGCTGTCATGTGATCTCATCACATGAATGGGGAAAACAATCACATGACCGTGTCGGAATACTGTGTATGAGAATCCTCTGTCGTCTCGAAAACATGTCGAGTGAATATGAAGGCATTGGTCGACGTTGAGATTTAATAGGTCGATCGTTTGTACACTAATAAGGTCGCCTTTACGACATTTAATTACCTATTTTAAACAGACTTTGCACGTAACTTATTTCCTTCTCGTACTGATATTTATAATTTTAATGCAAGCTCTAATTTTGTTTCCGATTAATATTAATCTATTTCTGATGAGGCTGCTGGTATCGGTTTCCAGCATTTTCCAGCTCTCACATTTTGACAGGTCTGTACTAAAAATCTTTATCAATTGATGCTGCAATAATGGTATCAAATAGATGAGGAAACACTGCCAATGTCAATGAGACGTTTTATGGATTATTCTGCTCGCGGTCCGATGTAGTTACTGACTGCGAGCAGTCTCTTTTTTTTTCCTAGCGTGCGACGAGAAAACACAATGATCGCTTGCAATTAAAAAATTTATGAGATATTGAAAAGGGGCACGTATAATCAAAACTTAAAGAGGCGTGCAGCAAGGCAATGATTAGCTAACCGGAAGCTCTAACGACCCCTATCTCCCACACCTGGGGGAATAAACTAAACTATTCTTAGCAAATAGGTTTCCACGAACTTGTTATAGTCTGCTGTTATTCGAGGGATGGCCAATTTTGCGTTTAGGTTCAACTTTCCAATTCCAAAAACGGAATAAAGAATTGAGCACATTTCATTGACCCACAAAACGTGTCAAATACATGATCTAAAGTTCCCTTAAAATCGGCCAAAAAATGAATTTTCCTCCATATTTGGAAGATAATTTGGTGATCTGTAGGAGAGACCAGAAGACTTGGCCCAGCTGCATCAGGGAGACTCGCGATCCAGGAGAGTTGGCATAGATGTATTTAAATGCACAGACGCTTTAAAATATAGTGCGCATGCATTAAAGATGTCTATTTGGCTCAGTTTCGCCACAATTTTTTTGCCATCATTCCATCACGTAGCAGGCTCTAAATATACTTTTCCAACTTGACCCTGAATCTTAAACCTGTCTCGGGTTGGATATGTCAGATATAAAATCAAACAGTCAATCATCTGAGCTGTCAGTGTGGATGTCTACGTCTGGAGAAAACGAAACATGAAGACAACAGTCAAAGGTTGATCGACGACAAAGTGGAACATTGATCGATCGATGACCAACATTATTCAACCTCGTACAACAAACATTGTAGCAGTAAAGTAAATAAAGTTACAAATATTTTTTTTTTTGAGAAATTTGCTCCTAATCTTCTGCTATGTTTTGCTATGTTTTCGTTGCAATCGCCACGGAACTCTTCTAAACTTGAGAAAGGGGAAAACTGAGATATTTGCTGAATGGCCGCTACATCGAGAAATAAAAAAAATTAATAGCAGTTTTTGACAGTGAAGTTTTCTCACAAAAGCCGAGTTCGCCACATTCATGCATTTTAGTAAAACCAGGGATAGTGAAAGGCAATTTACTAATTTATATTTTTCTGGGGGTGGGAGAGGGATAAGAGCATTTTTTTTTTCTTCTTGCAAATAGCTTTCCTTAGTTTCTGCAAGTGGTATATTGGGATTCGCAAACAATTCTTGATCGAGTTCCGGGTCATTCGTGAAATCTTATGGTCATGGTACATTCTTAGGGAGGCTATTATTCTGGAGCAGGAATTTGTCCGTTTTTTATTCTTTAAGTGTCAATGAAAGTTTTACATTGGACCTGCGTGCCTTTTATTGAGAAAAGAGATGCCTGTTTTCTTGTTATTTTTTAAATTGGGATATATATATATATCACAGTTTCTGAAAAAAAGGAATAGATATACCCCATTTCAGACCAGCTATCACACAAGCTATCATCCCTCAAAATACCATGTTTTGAGATATTTTAAACGACAAGCATGCAATTTTTGTAAACCTTTTCGAGAAATTTCTTCTCAGAACCAAATTTATGTAGACACGTAGGCATCTTGCTTCAGCAGGTTAATTATGCTAATTATCGATGAATATGATAATTGGCCATGTTCTAAACGAGCAGGGGACTGGGTACGAACATATTTTTCATTGGTGCGAATATTCAATATCGATTGAATTGAAAATGGGGCACGTCATCTGAAAGAACATCCAAAAATTAGTAAATTCACCAAATTTGATGGTTATTGGTTAAAACGCAAAGGCATGGTACACTTTTAAAATAAGAGAGCTTAGTATGGATTGGAGGACGCCTGCCCTCCAATCCATACTAGGTGTACCATGCCTTTGGGTTTAAACCAATAACCGTCAAATTTGGTGAATTTACTAATTTTTGGATGCTCTTTCAGATGACATGCCCCATTTTTCAATTCAATCGATATTGAATGTTTGTACCGAAGAGAAAATATGTTTGTACCCAGTCCCCTGCTCGTTTAGAACATGGCTAATTATGGATCATGTTCCAAACACGAATAAATGAGTAAATTGCTACTACAATGTTTGTCCCGTTAGGTTGGCAAAGAGGCAACCCAAAGTCCTTTTCATCAAGAAGCATGAATTCAGTTTTGAAATTTTTGGTTTTTTTGTGGCGAATATTATTGCGATTCGTCTGGTACGCCTGGGCTCTAAAACGTCTTCAAAGGACAACGAGAAACTGCCACTGCCATTTGGACAAGTTTCCAGTGCAATGCACAGAAATTTCCTCGCCTAAAAAAGATTTCGTGTCGCTCAGTGGACTAACTTCGCATTTGGAGAAGCTTCCAGTACAGTGCAAAGAAATGTTTTCGCCTAAATCAAATTTTAAATCGCTCAGTAGACGAAATGAGTATTTGGACAAGCTTCCAGTAGAGTGCACAGAAATTTCCTCACCCAATAAAGGCGATTTCTTATCGCTCAGTAGACGAAGTAAGGATTTGGACAAGTTTCCAGAACAGTGCACAGAAATTTCCTCGCCAAAGGAAGGTTTTACTTTACTCAATGCCGAATCTTTGCATTTGGACAAGTTTCCAGTGCAATGCACAGAAATTTCCTCGCCAAAGGAAGGTTTCACATCATTCAATGCCCGATCTTCGCATTTGGACAAGTTTCCAGAAGAGTGCACAGGAATTTTCTCGCCAAAGGAAGGTTTCACATCACTCAATGCCCGATCTTCGCATTTGGATAAGTTTCCAGAACAGTGCACAGAAATTTCCTCGCCAAAGGAAGGTTTCACATCATTCAATGCCCGATCTTCGCATTTGGACAAGTTTCCAGTGCAATGCACGGAAATCTCCCCACCAAAGGAAGGGTTCACATCACTCAATGCCCGCTCTTCGCATTTGGACAAGTTTCCAGTACAATGCACAGAAATTTCCTCGCCAAAGGAAGGTTTCACGTCACTCAATGCCCGATCTTCGCATTTGGACAAGTTTCCAGAAGAGTGCACAGAAATTTCCTTGCCGAAGGAAGGTTTCACATCACTCAATGCCCGATCTTCGCATTTGGACAAGTTTCCAGAACAGTTCACAGAAATGTCCTCGCTAAAAGAAGATTTCACTTCACTCAATGCCCGATCTTCGTATTTAGACAAGTTTCCAGTGCAATGCACAGAATTTTCACCGCGTAAAAAGGTTTCACATCGGTCAATGATCAATCTTCGTATTTTAACAAGTTAACAGTGCAATGCACAGAGTTTTTTTTGTATTGAAGAGAAGATTTCACTTCTTTCATTGGCCGATCTTCGCTTCTAGACAAGTTTCTATTCAAGTACACAAACACTGAATTTCTCAATATTTAGCATTCACGTATTTAGGTTAATTTGACCAGAAATATAATTAAACGCCTAGACAGTCAAAACATGGTGAAATTTTATTAATCGAACGCTAATTTTAAAGCGACTGCAATAAATGATTCTGTATAATGAAATGAAATTACTTATAATAAAATTAAATTACTCAGCACTTTTTTCTCGAATTATTAATTGAAAGTCAAGCATGAACAAAATACGTCTTCACAGAGTTCGATTAGAGCATTCCTTGTCATATATTTGAGGAATTATGTTACCCAAGTTGCCTAAATAAAGCGGATTGATAAACCGGATAGAAGAAATCAAAAGGTCAATTTTGCCGATGGCAGAAGGCCAGTTGTCTTAGGAAATGTGCGCCTTTGCACGCAATGAAGGAATTTAAATCAGAGCGGTTTTGAATCATCGTAGTCGTTCTCTTCGTCGGCCTTTATTGAGATGCTGAAAAATAATAAAATATCGGAAAGTTAGCATCAAAACTCCCCATGCAAAGCCCAAAGCTCATGACAAATAATTTGAAACTAATAAAGCGAAAACTAATGAAGCGATCACTAAGGGAAATTCTCCCAACAAGTACTATAAAATAACATATTAAAACCAGTGACGAGAATTCGTGTTCCTTAGAAAAGAACACAAAGACGAGTCGTCTCGAGAGACGCTGTAATCATCGTCCAAAACACACAATGACTCACCTTAAACTGCCGAGAAATAATTCTATGAAATAAGGATGAGGAAAACGTGTTAGAATAGTGTTATTCCACCGCCATTTTGTAACAAAAAGCTGAAAACTGAAAGAAGGCGCGCTATTTATAGTTTATCCAGCCGAAGGCTGATTGGTTGATTAGTCTCCTTCGCGAAGGAGATTATTGGCTGATAGCTTGCGAGAACACTCCCTTGAGTGATTAAAAGTGTCACTGCCATAATTAATTGATTGATTGATTGTGCAGGCGCCTGTGTGTGTTTTTCTTCTGATATGATACAGGAAATTCCAAGGCTTGGGAAAAGTCCCACAAACCAGGGAGTGCATGATTTTGCTGGCAAATGTTCTTGAAAATGGGCAAGTCGCATAAGTATCATTACCATGTACACACTGCAGCAAACACCAAAAATACTGATGTTAAGAAACTTATTTACGCTATATAATTCAAAAATCACAAGTAGCGGTTGGCGTGCAGGAATCCCACATTCTTCCAGCGGGCAGGATTGCGAGGAAAGGTTATTACCAAGCCATCTGAAGTCTCTTACGTAGACGTTCTTTGGTCTCGTCACGCAAGCCATAAGAACGTCAGCGTAGGAGGCTGTAAGCCATCTGTTACTTACGCAATTGCACGCCAGAAGATGGAATGCAACTTGTTTACCTCTACTAGAACAGTCGCGTGTTTCCCTTTTGTATAAGATGAAATTAATTTCCCTTCTTCGGGTTTAATTCTGACTTGACATAAAAAAGTTCCTGAAGAGATTTGACATAACACTTGCGTTCTGATACAATGTTTTGATAGGGAAGTTCAATTAGAGCTAATCATGAACGAAATTACTCTTATCTTTGCCTGTTTTGGACCAACAAGACTGTATCTGCTGTATTATCGTAGAATAATGAATTCCACCAATTTAATTGCGAGTGACGTGGACGGGATCTATTGCGCGCGATCGACCGATCTTTCTAGACCTTTCTAGAACCGAATAGGACTGGGAAAAGAAATCAAGTCAACTCAACAAGAAATCGTCGCGTAGAACTCATACTCCTGGGCAGTTATAAAAGACTAATGTAAAGTATAAACGAAAGCGACAAATTATATTTGATGCGTTCTATAAGATTTTAGTAAACAGAAATCTTTCCATTCTTTTAAAACAAAAGGTGTAAGCAATTTCAAAACAGCATTTGACCTTGCATCGTATTTCGTGTATCGGATGTCACGCCAAGACAACGCAACTCTTGTTGAACAATCACTCAGCACAGAAGTTGTCAGCTACTCTTATTACGCGGGATGAGCCGCGTATTAAATTCGGCTCGATCGTTTTGATGCGTTCGATGTGTTCGATGTTGTTCGATGTGTTCGATGCGTTCGATGTGGTTCGATGTGTTCGATGAGTTCCATGAGTTCGATGTTGTGCGGTAAAATCTATCGAAAGCTCTCGTCGATTTGAGATTTCACATAAGGTATGCTCGATAATTTTTCTAACCATCGCTGGCAACGTACGATTTTGTTCACTAAACGGTAAATTTTATACGTTTTCAATGTAGTAAAAGAAACTCTTGCTGCTTCAGTCGAACACGTTCAGTTGCATGTCAAGAAAAGGCAGACAAGGTAATTATAAAAACCGATAGCTGAGCCATTTTGCTGATTAGCCTTGGTAATTTAGCAATGTATGCTCTCTCAAAGTAAGTAAGGGCACGTACGTATGAATTTATTGTAGAAACTGCGGAAACCGCGCTTTCTGCAAATCGATTTATTTCGAGTTTGTAGTCACAAGTGTGCATGTCGATTGATTGATTGCAGAAGATACTGGTTTCTCACGGAGCAATGTGTTTGTTTCCCGTGGTAGCATGTTCACTGAGATCTCGTCCAAAGTATTATGAACAGCGACTATTAATTAACTTCAAAAGCTCCCGTTGGCAACGTCCGATTTCATTCACAATATTTAAACCGTAATAAGAGCTGATCAGTGAGCGGGAGTGGAAGTTTTCAAGATTTTCACAGCTCATGGCGACTGAATACATAACAAAAGAAGTAATTGTCGATTGTTTACAGTTTGGATGTAACTTTATTCTCAACTATTACGCCAGTGACAGGTTAAAAGGCGTGCGTCAAACAAGATCGAGTTCTCAACGATCGCCCTGTTGATAATTGTAAAAACCGATAAAGGTCATTTGTTGATTAGCCTTGGCAGTTTATCCCGGAATTTATGTAAATCGCATCTTTGTAACACAACACCTTTCGTAGGCCAAAGTCACGTTAGCGCATACGTTTCATGTTGTGACTTTGGCGTCTTTTAAATTACTTTATTTAATACTTGTACTCTCATTTCCATTTATTTGTACATTTTAAACAGAATGTGACCGTGAAAAGTCATTCCCATCCCGCGGAAACGGCCAACGGGCGTCTTGTTTACCTTAATTTTTTGACAAATGTCCTGAAAATTATTAAAGACCCCTTGTGAAACGTCATCGCTTCTGCATGCATTGCGTGCCGTTTATTTCTTAATCAAGGCACGAAGGCACTTTTGGTAATCAAGAGGGAATGATCACTTGATCCTGTTTGGCTGAGCACAGAGTTGGTTTCCCGCTTGAAAAAAGTTTGAAAAAAAAAAGAATCCAGAAACGCGATGAGGCTTGCATCACCACGGTTTCATGACATCAAAAATGCATCGAAAACGACATGTTTTCAAAGTGTTTACACAGAGCCTATTTAACCGTTTTCCAAGTGTT